>JAJHJA010001307.1:0-31926 GCA_021202915.1 Heliconius himera
GTAATATTCAGCAGTGCTCCAACAGTGCTGTGGAAGGGACGGAAACCGGACTGGAAAGGACAAAGTAGATTGTTGGTTGAGAGAAAGGAGTAAAGCTGGTCATTGACTAAAGATTCGAGGACCTTGGATAGAACAGGGAGGATAGATATAGGACGGTAATCAGTTACATTGGAAGGGTTTGATGTTTTGGGTAAAGGAATGACATGAGCATTCTTCCACTGTGAAGGAAAGACATTACTTGACAGAGAAAAGTTTATAATGTGGGTGAGCACTGGTGCAATGCTTTCCAACACGGGAAGAATCATCTCAAGGCTGAGATTATCAATTCCAAAGGCTTTAGTGGAAATGGAGCTAACACACTTCTTGACATCATCCTCTGATACAGCTTTAAAAGAAAAGGGAATGGAGTCTGGTAGATCAATATGGGACAACAAAGTAAGTGTTTCAGATTTTACTATTGGATTTATATTCAATGGTGGAGTAGTGAAAGAAATATTAAGAGCATTAGGATCCACTGAAACTTGACGAGTTTCAGTAGTTTTGCCTACACCAAACGACTCCAAGAATCTCCAAACTTGTGCCTGACTGAGATTCTGAATGGTTTTGTGGAAGTAGCGACGCTTAGCATCCCTACACATTCTGTTGCAGATGTTTCGCAACTTTTTATACGCAGTGAAGTTTTCTGGAGTAGGAGATTTTTTGTGTTTAAGCTTGACTTTGTCACGTTTTGCCATAATATTCCTAATAACATCAGTTAACCAGGGGGCAGGCGCATGCTTCATACGAACTGGTCTTACAGGGGCATGAATATTGTAAATGTTAATCAGTTCAGATGTTAAAGATTCAACCATATTGTCAATATTAGTAGATGACATTATGGAAGACCAGTCGATGTTCCTCACATCCTCCCTTAAGCGTTCAAGATCCATATGCTTAAAATTGCGCTGAAAAGAGATTTTGCCTTTGAACTTAGGCGGACGTAACTTATAAGAAAGAAATATAAGATCATGAAAGGAAAACGGAGCGGTAGTTTGACCGTGAGAAGAAACAAGATTAGGGTTAGAGACACAGATAAGATCAAGAAGAGAGGGCCTACAATTAGGAAAGTAATGAGTGGGGGAAGACATAGGTAAAAGATTTAAATTAAACGACTCATATAATTCCTTTAATAAAAGCGTTCTACGGTCATTCTTTAAAAGACATGTGTTTAAATCTCCCATGCAAATCACATGTTCATATTGGGGTCGAAGGATCTCAAGAATACCATCCAGAGTGCTAAAATAATTAACTTGGTCGTTCGGTGAGTACAAGACACCGACTAGTACATTTGTATGACTCAGTGTTAACTGAAGGAAAAGGTATTCAAGAGATCCATTAGGTTGAGGAGGGGAGCAAGAAACGACGCTGGCCGGTATGTTGTCGCGAAGATAAATACCAACACCACCACCACCCCGGCCAGCGCGATCATTGCGATATAGCTTATAACCTGGAAGAAGGTAAGAGGCAGAAGAAAGCGATGGTTTTAACCAGGTCTCAGAAATAAGTATACAGTCAACTACACCGGAGCTAAAGGATGCGAGAAGATCAGTATAGTGAGCTGGAATGCTCTGCGCGTTGATATGCACCAAGGAAAGGGCTGTAGAACAATTATTATCAAAAATTTTTGACAGTTTATCAAAAAGTGGTTCAGATTCAGAATCATCATCACTGTCAGCACTATTATAAATGCTAGAAGAGCATGAAAAATATTCCATATCATCTAACATAATGTTAATATTAAAATAAATAAACTAAATATATATAATATAAAAAATATATATAATATATAAAAATATATAAAATATATTATTAAGAAAAAAAAAACATAAAATTATACCTGCACAAGTTGACTACAATACATTTTTACACTAAACTTCACTAAAATCAAAGACAAGTTAAAAATTACCAGTTACAAAAACAAAGCAAAAACGGAACGTGAAACAAATTAAAACATAACAGTTGACAGAATTGACATATGACAAAAGGAAAAAAGTAAACAAAGTTATATATGGCAGTTAAGTAAAATTAAAGATTAAAAACATTGAATTTAAATTTGGCAAACGAGAAACTGTATGTGTACCCTACAATGGAAATGATAATGTATTTTTTTTTATAAACGATTAGCCGGCCAAATTAAAGTGGTATAAACAAATATTCCAGACTATTTGCTAGAAGTGGGCTTCATTATAGAACCTTTTTCTATTAGTTGCTTGAGCTCACGTAGAGAGGAAATCTTGATTGTCGAATTACTTGGCAATAAAATAACAACCATACCATCCGATGACCAACATTTCTTAATGCCAAAGTGTTTACGTGCTGCAATGAACACCTCCTGGCGAGACTTAGTAAGGAATTCTGTCACAGTTATCTTTGTGCCTTTTAACTTGGTTTTCGCCTTCCATACGCTAGAACGAAGCTGGCAACTATTGAATCTAAGTAATATGGGCCGGGCAGAATCTTTTTTAACACCTAACCTGTGGCACGACTCTATAGCAGTGGATCTGATATCTGTCATCTTAAGGTGGTTGGATAATACATGAAGCATCTTCTCCAGAACATCCTCGTTAGTATTCTCTTCTAGACCATGGAATAGTAGCACTTTTCTCCTAGACTGTGTTTCTAAGCGGTCCAAACCAACCACTACAAGTTCAATCTGTGACTTCAAAATACCCAGAGTTTTCCACACAAAGGACTTAAAAGCGTGAAACTCCGCAGTCAGGGTTTTTAATGTGGGGTTGGAGGTTGCAGAACCAGATTGTGATAAATTTTTCTCAAACTCACCCATTCTGGATGTGAACACGGAGGAGAGTTCTTCCATACTTTTTAAAAGTTGATCCACAGGAGTATTCATAGTGATATTGGTGTAGAAAATAAGTGTGTGAGTGTAGTTACTATCAACTTAAGCACAGGTATTTAAAATTTTAACACATATATGTACTTTTAAGAAATTTTATGTAAAATATTTATAGAGCTTTCAAAAACGCGTCTATCTACTTTTGTGTCTACCCGCAGAAAAAAAAAGCATTTATTAATGTATAATTAGATTTTTTCTTTTTTTTTAAATTATTTTATACACATACATATATACGTTAAAAATATTTACTTAATATTATAAATGTAATAATATTATATAAGTAAGAAAAAAATTGTGAACTTAATTTTTCAAATATAATTTATAGTGTAATACTGTAATTGCATTCAATAGTTTAAATTGCGCTATGCCAGATAATTATTATCTATTTTGCACGAAATTTGTATATAGGATTTGACGGAAATCGAAACCACAACCATCGCGGCTATAGTAAGACGTTGTCCTACTGCGTTACGGTGACCTCAGTGATAATGATCTATTAAATACGGTAAGTAAATTTAATAAGAATATGCTACAAAATAAAAACTTCAATACACTAATATAGGATTATTTATTCAGCCAACCCAGTAAAATTGAGGTTATTGTATGTCGCATATGTTTCTGTTTTAATCTGTTAATGGTTCCAATACTTTTTAGTCTTTGCGAATATTTGTATGCAGACAGAGTAGCCGTTTCGCTAATACAGTAATAGTCTTTTAGAAAAAAATGTAGAATTGAAGTGAAAAAATATGCAAAAAATATATATGTTTTTTGACTTGAATACCTCTATAAATTACAATACGGGCAATCAAAGAAATTATTACAATAAACGAGAATAGTGACGCATCACGCGCGGCAGAGGGGGAAACGACGCCATTTTGAGGTTATTTTGCTGTGTATCGAGATTTGAAATTAGTGTAACTTTCGACTCAGGGAAGCGACGAAGTTAGTTTAATTTTTAATCGTTAGCTACCATCGAAATCTATCGATTCTTTATAAAAAAAATTGGATGTGATGGACAAAAAATACCTCTATGTAACTGATATATTTTTATATTTGTCAAACAACATATTTTAATTTATGTGCTTAGGATAAAAACAAGGTAAAAATAATTATTGGTGCAATATAACTTTATTCAGAATTCGGCGGAAAGCGGGGAACTGAGTGTCTTAATACTAGGTTCCCTCTGCTTACCCTGCTGGGTGGGGGATACAGCGTGAATCTGATGCGATTTTTGATTTGCAACTTTACTAATTATAGATCTGTGATACAAAAAGAATGACACAGATGGCATACCAGATACATTGAGATTTCTGGTAAAAGTTAAGTCAAAACAGTTATTAAACCTAAGTTGTTGGAGAAGTTTTAATAGACACAAATTGACCGCGCTGAGCATGAAGTGGCTTAGTGCGACATCAACATAAAAGTCTCCAACTATCAAAACTGAAAAAAAAATTTTAGGATTTTTTGTTGGAATATTCTAACAACGATCATAACATAAAGAGTTTAATTTCTACTAAATGTGCTCGTGTGAATATATATACACACCAGAGTATGCACTATCGCAAGGCGGCCGATATGTTAAATAAACGCATACTACATACACCAGAGTTCCAGGACATAAAATAGCACCACATACCCGAATGAGACGGCCGGACACTACTACATACACCGGAGCTGGGATATAAAATAGCATCACGCACCTTATAATCGTATACCAAGTTGTAGAAGTGGTATACAATATATCATCGACCAAAGCCATACAAGCATAGCTTACGTACCGCGAGCGTACTGCGAGACGGCATCAGTCACGATATAGATAATGTCGCTATAACAGTTATCTTGGTATAACAGTATATAGGCCCATCACGTCCTCCGCCACGTCAAGCAATATTTATTAGAATATTGGTCAAAGATCACTTTGATCCACAATATTTGTCGCCCGTACACATATATTGCCTTTATAAGAAATTCGATCCTAAACGATCGGGCCATCATAGGCTTCGAATTATTATATTATACTTATTATATATTGTACTTATTATTATTATGTGCATCGTATTTATTTGTACCGTAGTACTGAAGAGTTTGACTCCACCGCAACCTTCCAATCATCACTATCCACTATATATACGAAACAATGGTTGCGACACTCGGGACGACAATACATGAACTCGTCACGATTAATATGTATATATATATATATATATATATATATATATATATATATATATATATATATATATATATATATATATATATATATATATATACATACACATATAATTTATAGACGTATTCACATACAAACAGCCGTGTCCATGACATAGCCACACCCAAGGTTTTTCTTCATATATTTTATATGGAAACACAAATCATTATTATAATAAAATAACATTATTAGTGTCTTAATATGGAATGGAGTGTCTTAACAATTAGTTTCCTAAGTTCCCTCTAACTATCCCGCAATGTGTGAAATACAGAGTGAAGCTAAAAATAAAAGAAAAAAATTCGTAATAGTAATTTTAACTTTATATTTTCTTCAAATTAAACTAAGTGACCTTATTTAATTTCATAAGAAGTCAATGAAAATAATTTACCGCAGTAAGGTAGGAACAAAGTTGCGCGAACTAATTAGTAAATAATAAATGTTTTCAGTAAGCGATGCCTTACCTAGAAATAAGTTAACAATAATATTATATTTTTAAAATGCTCACGCTGTATCCCGCACACAGCAGGGTAGGCAGAGGGAACCCAGTGTTAAGACAACCCGTTCCCCACTTTGTCCCGAATTCTGGAGGCATTGCGTGTTGGGTGGCAGAACTCAACGCCGCGCTTAGCCTCGACACCAAAGCGAAGAAATGGAAATATAAATTTAAGTAAATATTTCATCTCCTCGAGTGGGGATCGAACCCACAATCAGTCAGTTTTACAGTCACACCTCGTGCCACTGCGCCACGGCTGGCCTTATTTTTATTTATTTTAAAATATGAAAAGAAGATTTCATTTTATATAGATCCTCGTATAAACAATTATTCAATTTCAAACCTACATTTTCATAATTCGTCGACTGTAAAATTTTCTTCAAACGAAATTAATTCTTTAATTTTTTCCTCACTTTAGATTGCATCCTGTTCAGTATGCTTTGTAGTTGAAATTGTTTTCATCGTACGCAAAAGTAATCATTTATAACAGGAAAAATATAAAATACATTTAATTTATAAAGGAATATAATTTTGTAGCGTAATTATTTTTATTTTTGTTATAATAATATTTTTTTATTTATATCTTTATTATTATATATACATATGTATATTCGCGTCTAGTTCCGACCCTCAGCACGCAATGTCTCGACATTAGACTTTATTACTTACTCTACCTGCCCTGCTGTGAGGGGAAAAGCGAAAAAAATAGCTGTAGCCCTAAGTAATTATATTATTAAAAATTTAATTATGGTATAAAGGACATTTATACATCCATACCTATATTATAAATTCGAAAGTAACTCTGTCTGTCTGTCTGTCTTTTACGCAATCAGGGTCAAACCGCTAATTCAATTGTAATAAAATACTTATACAGAGATACATGAGGATCTTCGGATGAACATAGGTTACTTTTTTTTTCTCATATTTGTAATATTGTCGATATATAGTAATATATTAAAATATTTTTTAATTTGACCGGTAATTTATTCCGCCATGTTAATAACAACAGACCGTTGCTAAGCAACGGTTTGCAAAGTTTATTTGTTGTTATAAGCAAACGTCACCCAAAATGAGCTTGCTTAATGCACACATGGCGTGCGCCGACTCAACCTTATGAGATACATAAAAATAATGTTTTACAAAAATATTGTCCTTTAAATAATGTTTTAAAAAGTCCAAGATATACATACCATGTTTATCTCTAAAGCTTGAGCAAAGTGACACAGTAACAACAAGTAACCATTTTAATTAATTTACTTTATATTTATCGGGTTTTTGTTGTATGTATTTTCTATAATTTGATATTGATCCTTATGAAAATGAATATAATAGTCACTTTTAGCATTTCATCTAGATTGAAATTATAGTTCACTGTATAACATTCTAATAAATAATTAAGGAGATGTCACTGTTCGAAATGACCTAGCCTACGAGCGGCATAGTATGACCGACGCGAACGGGCAGATGACTGACGGTTTTGTAAATTTTCATACATTTTCGAACTACTATTAATTTTTATGTAATTATTTGCTGTTTATAAATAATTTCTACTTTTCTTTGGTTCTTCGCTTATTCGAGTATTAGTTAGATTTTCATTAATTTCTTATGTGGTGTAAGTAGCGGCCCTGCGCGGCATCGGCATAATATTATTTAAGTATTAAGGAGAGAATTGTTGGTTATTTCATCTCGGTTGGATGGTTATCTATACCGTTGTTATACACTCAATAAATTGTGGTTTTAGTTTTTTGGGATTTTATTTGATATTGCTCGCAAAACTTATCATATTTAATGTAGAAAGGACTTTAGTTATTTCATATAGTATCTATGTACGCGCGCAAGGAAAACGAGTAAAAAGATTTTTCCCGGGTAAATCAGTAAAATCGATCACTGAAAGTCCAATAAAAATTAGTTTAGTTATTCTGGATATTAGCTCGGGGAAATAGAAAGACAGACAGAGACAAAATTATTAATAATGTAGCTGGTTTTCTTTAGTTTTTTTATTAATATTTTACTATGGCTACGTTTACTTATATTTTTTTCATTTAAATTAGTTAGATATTTTCAAAAACAATTTTCTAAATATATCTATACGCATTCGTAAAGCTTAAGCGGGCGAAGCCGCGTCCGGGTCCGCTAGTAAAGATATAAATTTGTATGACTAAGATAAAATAAATAAAATAAATAAATAAATCAGCTTCATGTTGTATCCCGCATACTGCAGGGTAGGCAGAGGGAACCTAGTGTTAAGACACTGCGTTCTCTACTTTCTGCTGAATTCTGGAGGCATTGCGTGTAAATATTTCATCTCCTCGAGTGGGGATCGAACCAGTCGGTTTTACAGTCACACTTTGTGCCCCTGCGCCACGACTGGCCTCTTCTCTAAATAAGATCATTCTTATTATTATCCATTCTATATATATTGTTCTTTAATTCAAATTCAAAATAAGAATGTTATTTCCGTAATTCCATTCCGTCGAGTAAACATTGAGTTCATTTTCAGAGTTTCAGTTGACAATTTCAATAATATAATTGATCACTCATCATTTAATCGCTAAGTAATTGGTTGAATATATATAAATATACATATATAGAGATTAGTCCACAGTCGATTATAGCAGATTAGTAATAGCAACTCATAATATAATTGATTTGCTATATAATCGCATCAATTTGATTTCAATTAATTTAGTAAATACAGATTTATTGACGTAATATAAAATTTAAATTTTCATCATTTTTAAATATGTTCAAAAATGTGAAATTTAAAATTTTCATTTTCAATCAAAAGCTTTGACTTTTTAATCAAAAATTTTATGAGGTAGTGACAGTAAGAGTTTCATATATAAGAGTAACTTAAAGTGCCAGGTCACCATACTTCATATGAAGGATCTTGCATATAATTACTATGGAGTAAGTATACATACCTACTTGTGCTTGTCATATAACAAGAGGCTCTAAAAACGTTAGTGGCTATTAACCGTCTAATATTACGTAACAATTTCATCATTTGTTTTAATTTTGATTAATATAATTTTATATAATATTCTTATTTTTCTTATAAAAATATTATTATAATTATAAAAACAATTAATATAATTCTTATAAATTTAACACTGGGTCCTATTATAAAGGTTTGGCACAATGCATTCTCTCTCACTCGTCGTTTTTCCAAGCAGCTACGATGCGGTCTGAGACTCAACTTTATCTGAGTAGAATAAATAAGTACCTCAGTTCCTTTTAAGTATTAACATTCGTTCAAGTAGGATTTACAATAGAGTTCAATTCGCCCGTAGCATGCAAATACCCTCCAACTTTTCCATCACGTCACATACCATCATATATTTTTAGTTTTATAAAACCCAAAGTTTGAGAAGCTTTATCCATTTATACCATACCAGCTTTGCTTATCAAACAAACTAAAAAACATCTTGTCTTCACTGAATATATGATATATGAGGCCGTCGTGGCGTGGCCTAAGGGTGGGACTGTAACGCGAAGATTGGGGGTTCGATCCCCACTCGAGGGAATGAATTATTATTAATTAATATTTTCATTTCTTCACTCTGGCACCAAGGCAAAAGCCCGGCGTTCAGTTCTGTCACTCAGCCCACAATGCCTCAAAACATTCGGGTGAAAATGGGAAACAGAGTGTTTTAACATTAGGTTCTCTCTCCTTACTTTGCTTTATCTCGCATACAGTATACGCATGAAGCTGATTTCATTTTTTTTTTAATTCATCGAACATTGGCACGTCTTAGAATAAGGTTGGGGAAACTTACATTCGTAAAGTAAACACGTTTAAAGTAAACCAAACATGGAATCGTGTTTCGTCGAATTTGCTTGAATTTATCGCGGCTTCATATTTGTTTTGTATTACGTTGTTTGCGCCTGTATGGCGGATGTGTTTGCTTTATGGAGCGTAAACTGGCGATATCTCCAAATGTTCCCACATTACTTCGGTACAGATAAGTTAACATGTGATAAAAGGCTTAAATTAATTCAAATTTTGAAGATATTTTTAATATTTTTTTTTCAACTTAACACTGTATTCCGAGTATAGCAGGATAGGCAGAGAGAACCTAGTGTTGAGACACTGCCTTCTCCGACTTTCGTCGAATTTTTTTTTCGAGCCTTGCTAGGAGCGAAGAAATGAAAATATAACAAATTGAATATTAATTAACTATTCATTCTCCCGAGTAGAGATTGAACCCTTAATCTTCAAGTTTCAGCTACACGTTTGCACCCGTGCGTTACGACAGCCTCAATTTTTTTTTTCAATACACTTATTATCATTTATTCTTGGTTAAAGGGACAAAAATGGCAACAAAAATATTTATGCTTATTTCTAAGAAATACATGAATACAAATCATGTGATAAATGACGTATTCTTTTAACTTAAATTTAAAATTGTCCTTTATCGTTACTAAAATAGTCCACATGGACTGTGTCTCATTTGTAAAGTTTACATTTAAACAAAAATTTATATAATTAAAAAATAATTTAATATTCTAATTGGTATCAGTATCCTTGGCGTTGTTTTCATAGAAAGTTTTGGGTATTGTAAGTGAATCTATAATTACCTGCCTTATCCTTGCTGCTTTTAAGTTTTAATTGGCCTTAAAAGTATTTTTGTTTTAAGTATTCCGTAAGATATACATAAAAAATCGTTTTTTTTTTCAGAAATTAGGTGGCAAGCTTAGTTTGTCCAATTGTTTATATGTATATTACTACTAAACATATTTATAACATATTTAATTAATATCAAGACACTCCATTCACTTCGTTCAACAAGAATTCGAGACATTGCGTGTTTAGTAGCAGAATTCAAAAGCGCGCTTTGTCTTGCCAAAGCGGGGAAATAAAAGTAATCAAGGGGTTCAAGGGCACGTTTCAATTAACTAGTTAGAAAAGATAAGAATGATGTATGTAGGGTTAGCAAAAGTAATATGTTAACTTATAGATATGTAAGTTACTTACTTACTTGAGGCCAGTCGTGGCGCAGCGGCACAAAGTGTGACTGTAAAACCGACTGGTTGTGGATTCGATCCCCACTCGAGGAAATGAAATATTAACTTAAATTTATATTTCCATTTCTTCGCTCTGGTGTCGAGACAAGGCGCGGCGTTGAGTTCTGCCACTCAAAACGCAGTGCCTCCAGAATTCAGCAGAAAGTGGGCACCGTTCCCTGTGACTACCCCACTAGTGATTCAGAATGTAGCTAGTTTAGATTAGTTTTTTATATAGCTATTTCATGACATATTTTTTAGAGTATATCTATAAGAATTTGGAAACTATTGATGTATGTATTGTATTTGAAAATTATTGATGACTGATTTCCATCCATGGATATCTGCATCAATATACGAGTAAATATGTTGCAACCTGGTTCAATAAAATAATCAGTGACTAATCTAAGATATATAGCAGGGTAAACAGAAAGAGCCTAGTGTACCTACACTCCGCACACCCTTTTTTCGCGGAATTCTGAAGACATTGTGTGTTTAGTGGCGGAACTCAACGCCGCGCTTGGCCTCGACACCGGAGTGAACTGGGAATCGAACCTACAACCTGTCGCGTTTACAGTGGCACGCTTATGCCTCTGTGCCACGAGTTCATAACTAAATAGTTGTTTTATGTCACGAAAGGTTGATAAAGTACGTTCCGCTATTATCCACCCAATTTAAACGCCGCCTTACCCCTTTAGGGGGTTATAGCCACGAACCAATTATGACTTTTCGCAGTAACTATTAGTTGACTCACCTCCATTTTCGTAATTACATCAATTGCCTTTAAACGGTATTTACTGTTGAGTATGCTAGCGTTTTCAGCTTTGTACCGAAGTAGTTGCTTTGTTTAGGAAGGAAGAAAATTCTTGAAATTTTCAAATGTTAACTGAATTTAGTTTGAATTGAATATTATTTTAAAATATTCTATAACATTACTCATGGTTGAAGTACATTTTTAAACCTTTGAAATTGCGACAAAAAAATATATAATTCTATGTATTGAACTTATTCAAGGATTTAAATACTTATTCACCAAAAAACAACAAATAACAAAACAGACTCGTTACGATCATCATGTGCAACTTTTGATCGACCTCCATAGAGTTCTTTTTTTCCCTCATAGTACGGTAGGCAGAAAAAACAAAGAAATTATAGATTCAGTATCGAAACTCGTCGTACGGTCGTAGTTTTTACCAAAGCAGGGAAAACTAACTACACAAAGAGAGTCGAACCCACAATCACCGCTTTCACAGTTACAGCTGCTGTTTTCACTGTGCCACTGCGTCACTAGAGTAAATAATGAAAAATAATATACTAAAAATAAAAGCTATTACAATTTGCTATGTTCAAACGTAATTTTCTTAAAAGGTATTGATGCATCGAATATTACAAGCCATTGGCTATATTAAAACGCCCGCAGCAAAGAATATTGCATGCATATAAAGTTTAATGTGATAATATCGGCGCCGCTATCTTATTAGAAGGGCATTAACATGAAAACTTGCCACTCCTTGCACGCGAAAATACCAAACTTAAGATAATGCAAAAAAAAATGTAAAACTTAGCAAAAAACAATATGGAAATATAGTTTTTCTTTCAGCTTCACGCTGTATCTCGCACACAGCAGAGTAGGCACAGTGAACAGTGAAATAGTGTTAAGACACTCCGTTCTCCATTTTCCGCTGAATTCTGAAGGCTTTGCTAATTGAGTGACGAAACTCAGCGCCGCGTTTTGCCACGACACCAAAATGGAGAAATGAAAGTATTAATAATATTTATTCGTGCCGCTGCGCCAGTTGTGGCGCAGCGGCACGAAGTGTACATCAATTAATAAATATCTCTATTAACATATTATGTTTTAACTACGAATGGCAGCACTCTGCATTATAAGTATAATGGCAACACTATATTTAAAGTAATTGTATTATTTAAAGCGCTATTTGATTACATTGTCTTTGGTTAGCCACTGAGCTCGAGCAATAAAGACGAGTATTAATACATTGTAAAAGGGCCTCTGATGCCTACACTTAGGTGGAAAGTCCCAGGCGCTGCTCCGAACTTATAGGTCGAGATCCCAGTTTATAAATCTGCAGGTATCTGTTTTTTTTAATGAAATTAATTTTAAGAATGATACATGATAGTAGAATAAAATACACCAGGGTTGCGTAGACGAATCGTGCCGCAATCACCTTTAATTAATTTAAGGTAATTCGTTTTTGTTGAAAAATTGCACTCATATGTTTTTTATGTGCATTCCATATCATTTAAAAGAAAATCGTATAAGGATTTGTAAAAAGAATGGTTGCCACCTCTCAGTCTGCCGCAACCCAAAAATTGTTTGGTTTATACAGGTCACTTAATGTTGATAATTTGCACTCATGTATTTTTTAAGTCAATTATGTATCAAATTAAAGCTTATACTTTTCTCAATATTATAAAATACTGTTACCTGTAAAATAATTGCCGAAAGTAGAGGTTGCCATCATTTGAAATATGTTTTTCGGTTTCGGATTACTATGAGAATAGAATACAAAGCCTTATGTTTTAAAGAAAAATATTTTGTAATATAAGGTCAATCTTAAAATCAATGTTTATTCTCAGTACATACAGAAAACTATGTAAACAAGAAAGTAATCAATAAATAAATATTATTTAGAAAGGCAAAGGAAACCTATGCATTTATGGCAATAGTTTTTAAGGCAACCATTCCTTTTACAATTTCTTATGCGATTTCCTTTGAAATGATGTTGGATTCACATAAAAAACATGTGAGTGCAATTTTTCAACAAAAACGAATTACTATAAATTTATATAAAGATGATTGTGGCACTATTATTCTAGGCCACCCCGGTATAATCTCTTCTACTATCATGTATCGTTCTTAAAAATAAATTTAATTTAAAAAACTGATACATGAAGATTCATGCAATGGAATCTTAGTACTATTAAAATTGTAAGCATTCGTTCTTACTGACATGAGTGTACCTCACGAATTGATAATAAAAAAATATTTCACAATGAAAATGGTTTTATATCATTTTAATATAAAAGATAATGTACCTTTTTTAGCTCCACGGTGTGATCCGTTCGTAACATAACAAAGGGAATCACTAAACTTAATGTTAAGACACTCCGTTCCTCACTTTCCGCCTCATTTGAGGCATTGCGTATTGAATAAAGGCACAAATCAACTCAACAACACAACGCACTTTGCCTCGTTACCAGAGCGAGGAAATGGAAATATTAAATATTTCATTCCTCCGTGTGGGAATCGAATCCACAACCTATTCATATTTACATGCTCGTGCCCCTGCGACATTTATCATAAATAATATTTTTATCTTTATACAACTTAAGTTGTAAAAGCTATGTATTGTATTTATGTAAGTGGCTAGATATATTTCTAAAGAAAACGTCCTCTTGTTAATTTCTTTGTTTTGCATAAGATATATATATAAAATAAACATGTACGTACGACCATTGTACTCTCGCCGTTGAGAGACTGCGACGGTGAACGCTCTCTAGAAATGTTAAAAGCTGTTATTGTCTTCAAGTTAAAAATGAGAAAAGTATTCTTCACGAATATACATTTTAAAATTTATTTTAAAAAAGATGTAATGTAGTAGAAAAAAATTCTACTTGTCTCTTATTATTTGTGTTACAACTTCTAACAACAACTGTATGAAACGCTAGTAAAATATCTTTACGAAATTTTAATTTGATATTATGATATAATTATAACATTAATAAGAGACGCCGTCGTGGCGCAGTGGCACAAGCATGTGACTACGAACGCATTGTGTGTTTAATTCCCTCTTGGGAGAATGAAATTATTATATTTAATATTTTCAATTCCTTACTCTGGTAACAAGGCAATGGGCGGCGCTAATGTCTGCCACTCAACACGCAACATCTTGAAAATTTGGCGGAAAGAGCGAAAGGGAGTGTCTTAACACTAGGTTTCCTTTGCCTATCCTGCTATACGCGGGATATAGTATGAAGCTAACATAAACAAAAAAGTAATAAATTCACTATCCAAATATTCTTATAAGTTATAAATTTATACTGACATTTTCAATCTACTGCGTGCTTAAGAACTAACATCCTAGCAGTAGATATCTAACTATTGACAAACCTCTCGATATCAGAAACGTTTGCTTTTTGCAGAGATGTTGTCAGATAGGAAATGTATATATAATGTTACTTCGACAAGCTTGTAGCGATGTTTACTTAGTAGAGCAGGATATTTTTATCCATCTAGAACCTTGTCGGTGTTTTTTTGTATCTTATTTTCTATTGCAAAAGGGGCAAACGAGCTGAAGGACCATCTGAAGTAAGCGAAACCTTCGCTCGTTGGCATTTACAACCTGAGGGGATTGTGGATGCGTTGCCGGCCTTGAGAGTGATAGTGTCTGAACACATGACGCTTGGAATCCTCCAAATCATGACACTCAGGAAACACCTCAGGATAAATAATTCTTTAGTTTGCAAGTACGCAGGAAGGTTTGCTAGACGTCAAAAACGCATCCAGGTGGTGCTGATAATATTTGCTCTTGTGGTGGGAATCACGATCAAATAATTCATAGATCTTTTCCAACGAGAATCAAACCCAGAAGCGGTCACGTTTACAGTTATACGCTTATGTCCCTGCGCTACGACTGATCTCTTAAAAAATATACTGGAAAAAATATTAATATTTAGATGAAAATTGTGAACATTTTTTATGGAGGAAAAACATCGTTTGTAGATTAGATTAAAATTCTATCAGTGTCGCCGGATTTTCAGAAATGATGATTATTTAATCGTAAGTTTACATTTAAGATTTAACGGTTGAAAAGTATTATAAGAGTATATGAAGATTAATCTCATAAAGATCAATTATAATTAATACAATCCGGCGGCATTGATACTATAGGAAAACAAGTGAGGTTATCGTGGCATGGCGTGGATGTCAGAGTGTAAAAAGCGGTTGTGAGTTCAGTTCTCGTTCGGGGGATAACTTTTTCTTAAATTTCCGCACTAGCAGGTAAAACGCCGCGTTAAGTCTTCTTTTGCGATATCCACCTAGCCCGCAATATTTCGAATTACAAAAACAAGGCCTCGTCACACAGGAGAAAAGCGAGTCCTATTCTATAATAATAAAAAAGCCATACTAGACTTTCATTTTATTTTCGGTTAATTTTTTTTTCCATGTTTTAAGCTTTAAAGGAGCTTAGTTAATTATTATAGCAAAATTAAGATGCCAAAAAGTATTTTTAAGCTAATATTGTTGTAAAAATTTGTGTACACCAATCGCAATCAAAGTCGCCTTGACTAAAAATTCTTACCTTTTATATTATCGCGCATCGCAAAGTAGATAGATATATGTCAAAAGCCCAATTCACCAATAACATTTAAGTTCTTATTAAAAAACAACTAATATTTCAACTAATAACATACTTTCAATTTCAGCTATGAAAAAGTATTGTGAAGATAAATTATTAAATAAATAATAAATTCAATTTTATAGTGATCCGTCACGCACGTCATTTGTTTAAGTAAATATGTCAATGGCACTGTTGTACAATTAAAATTGAAAAATCGATCAAGGGTTTTTTGTTTCCATGTCATAAAAATCAACTGCTGAGCATTTCGTAAACTATATTTTTTTTTTTAGCTTTACGCTGTATCCCGCACACAGCAGGGTAGGCCAGATAGGAATGTTAAGATACTCCGTTCCTAACTTTCCGCCGCGTCTGAGGCATTGCATTTTGAGTGGCGGAACTCAACGCTGCGCTTTGCCTCGACACCAGAGCGAGAATATAAATGTAAGTAAATATTTCATTTCCTCGAGTGGAGATCGAACCCACAACCAGTTGCTTTTACAGTCATACATTGTGACTGGCCTTAATATTATATAATATACATATTTTGAATTATGCGGCAACTGTAGCGGAGTGGAAAAATGTTAAAGTACAAATGCGATGGTTTTGAGTTTGAATTCCACTCTGGAATGTACGAGTATATTATGCCAGTTTTCTGCTCGGGGAAGACAAAAAGCGCTTGATTTATCCCACTCAACACCCAATATCTCGAATTCTGATAGAAAATGATGGACATAGTATCTAGACTTTTTGTCTATCTTGCTATATAATTTATTAAAAAAAATGAATTTCCAATTGTTTTCTAAACGACGATCACTATTACGTACCTATAGCTAATTACTATACTAAAATGACCAAAGGTATTTAAAGTAAAATATTTAAAAAAAGAATAAAAGTGTCGGATATGACAGAGAAAATTGTACTATCTGCAATAAGAGCCACTTTTAAAAAGAGCTCCAAATACCGGAAACGCCGTGTCGGCAATATCCATCAGAACTGTGCATCTGAAAGCCTTTTGTTCTCGTCTCTTTGGTTATTCACCATTCCGATAGGTATCTCTTATATCAATACATAAATACTATACTAATAATAAATAAATCAAATAAAAAAAATTGATTTATTATATACTAATAATAATTCTACTGTAATCGTATTTTTTATACAAGATCAATATTGTGTTATAATTTGTAAATTATTTTTAGCAGGGTAGGCAGAGGAAACCTAGTAGGCAGGGAAGGCAGAGGGATTTTGAAAAATTTTAACCCTAAAGGGATGAAATAAGGGTTGAAAGTTTGTATGGTTTTTTTTTAAATCGGCACCGATTTCTATAAAATTTGAAATTCAGACTCTTAAAAATATTTCATTGAACACGTGTTTCGTGGTTTTTTTTAATAATTTACCCCTAAGGGTGCAAATAAGCGGGGGAAGCTGCGCGCGCCCACTAGTCATTTATAAATTGAAACCTACTCTGGTTTTTAAGCGAACTAATCTCTTATATGAAACAGCAGTCAAAATGGTCTACAACTGAATCAAGATATCCTTTATATAATTATCTGGTAATGTAAATTTTACACCTCCGGCATTTTCCTTAATTTAAATTCAACATTATACTTCTCTTTACAGAGGTTATTAATTATTCAAAGTCGTTCTTTCAAAGTTAAGAATAACAACGCCTAAGATAGTCGAACTAAAATATTTGCATTTCAAATGATCGATTTTTCTGGGAAAAGTTTTTCGCAAGTTGATATTCTTGTAATAAATTTTTATGAACTGATGACAATTATTACTTATTTTGTATAACTAAATTCCACCAATCAGGGAAATATATTTATCTACAACCAATTTAGGCCGCAGTTTGTTTTTGTTACATATCCAGTATCAGCATGTTGCGACCATTAATTCATCGTTAAGGTAGCTTAATTTTTTAATTTGAAATAATAAAAGCGAAATTTAAAGTGCTACTATTCTGAGAAGAATGTACATTTCGCTTAATAGAAGAATTGATCTTTGCATAAAAAAACCTTTTTATATCTACTCCATTTTCAAGAATCCGTACCTCAAAAGGTAAAAACAGAACCCTTATAGGATCACTTTGTTGTCCATCTGTCAAGACGGATTATTTCGAGTTTGTGTGGGGATATCAAGCTAAAATTTGATTTAAATTTATGGTCCCTTAAAGGGTAGAAATAATAAATTTTTAAGTCAATCTAATCACAACATACGAGCATTTATGCATCAATTTTGCTGTATTTCGTACGAAATTCGCCGCGTAATCAAAACCTGTACGATACTTCCCGTGGACCTATAGTTGTAAAACTTGGCGAGGGGTGAGAACTTATGATATAAATAACGGAAAAAATCGAAAAAGGTAATAATTATAGATATTTCCTTCCTCCAAGTGCCAAAAATATGCCAACAAATTTAAGTTTGTCTACTTTTATAAATCAAGAAGCTTGGTAGGCGAGCCAGACTCCCCACTCAACACTTAAACGGCTTTTTAAAATACATATTTACATATATAAAGTGATTTATTTGACTACGTAATCTCTTAAATCTGAATTTCACTTTCAAAGAAACAACTTAAGGCTGGCTTACGGGAGCGAGCCCGCTTTAACGTAATGAACTTTCGAAGGATTATGGCCGAGTTTACCAACAAATATAATGAGTATTCATATGTATATAAGACCGTAATGTCAGAGCTAGTACGTAACAGAAAGTGATGGTAATGGGTTGGAATCACACCTAGAGAGGATGTTTTTTTATTTTAAAAAACGTTGCTTTTGCTATATAATTTTACAAAAGTTAATGTTGAACGCATAAAGTTACTAGCTATACACAATTCTTTTATATGGATAATTGAGAATCTTGTCGAAAGAAGATAAAATCAGAGATGGAAAGAAAATAGAGAGAAATTGTAACAAGCATATAAGAATTTTGACGTAGCTCGATAAATACGTATAGTTTAGTTGGACGGCTTCCAAGAAGCGTGGGTTCTAATCCCACTACGTTAAAAATTTTACTTGTTTTCTTAAAAAAACATTCTTTCTCAAATGTGGAATAACACTTTAAAAATGTTAAAGATAAAATCATAATATTACTAATACATATATACAAAACTGTTTTATGTAACTATATATATTTTAGTATAATTTTTTAATGTTTAAAATATAAATGATATGAATGTGACTCAAACTCGTAACCATTTTCATATAATGCCAAGATTACTTGGACTGCGCTACTGTGACGTCATTAGACAAATTATTAAAATTTCCCTATACCTCTCTAGACTGTACGTGTACGGAATTTGAAAGCTGTAGCAGATGTCCCAGTCGTTAAGACCTCAAAAGCAATGTAAAGCGTCGTTGAAATAAAATCCATTTTACTGAAAAATGGCTATTACGTAAATTGAATATTAATGTACTGAATGATATGGAATATGTTTCATAAAAATATATATTATAATAATAAATAGCATATTAAAATAAAAATAAATAAATCAGCTTCACGCTGTATCCTGTAGGCAGAGGGAACCTATTGTCAAGACACTCCGTTCCCCACTTTCTGCCGAGTTCTGGATTGGCATTGTGTGTTGAATGGCGGAACTCAACATCGCGCTTGGCCTCGACACCAGAGCGAAGAAATCAAAATATAAATGTATATATTTCATTTCCTCGAGTGGGGATCGAACATACAATCAATCGATTTTATAGTCTCACTTTGTGCCCCTGTGCCACGACTGGCCTCGGATTTCTTTTTAAGTTTAATTTTAATCTCTTTGCTAGATTCTTTTAAAAATAAAAATAAGATTTTTATATATCTGTATGTAGAGTACTTATCATTTTTATTCTTTCCTTAATTACTTTCTAAGTTCTAAGAGACTACTTAACTAAATAAATATGCATATTTAGAGGCAAGCGTCATATGAACCACGTAAATAAGACGCTCGCATCTAAATTTAAACTAAATTGCACGGGTCTAGCGTGTATGGAATGTATGGAGCAGTTTTATATATTTTGTGAAAGCACGTATGTACAATTTTTTTTTATTTAGTGAAATGCGTACAAATATGATTTAAAATAGATTTTAAAGTGAAATAAGACTATTAATTATTAATAGACTGCAGTATTTTATTCTATCTTTTAGCTAGAATAGCATAGTTACCTATTATATAACATTCTGAACAAATTCAAATTTTCACAATACTGATTTTTGTTTTTTATTCCATTTGAACAAATTTTATACGTAACAATAACCATCAAACGTCACCAGTACCTATTACCCATAGATGTGATAAAGTGGAAGTTAAAAAATTTTGAAATATAGAAAATATATATTTTATCTACATTCCGGTTCATATAATTATTAACTACGGCTTGAAAAATATTAACTAAGTCCATTTTACGACCCCGACTGCACAAGTTAGTAAAAATCCACTAGTTCTTATTGACGTTTCGTGGAAAAAGAACAGACTTTTTATGTTCACTCAATTTAACCACCCAATGACATAGAAATGCGGGTGAAAGCAGATTTAATCGGAGGACAATTCCACATTATTTTGGTTTGGCTTTGATGTGTAATTTTCTACCAATGAGCCGCCCGCGTCTTAGTTGTTTCCACTTCGATTGACTGAGTTTTGTTCGAGTATTTGTTATTTATTCCTTTTCTATACAAAAGAAATGAAAATCTTATTTTATTTTCAAGAAGATTTATATGAAAATATGGTTTTTATTGGTTTCATTATATGCTTTATTGCTGAAAATATTATATTATAATATTATTTGTTATTTGAAGTACCTATAAGCTTTGAGTAATATATCTACTCTTTACAAATTTTATTTATGCCATTTATTAGCTTCACGCTGTATTCCGCACACAGCAGGGAAGGCAGAGACAACCTAGTGTTAAGACACTCCATTCCCCACTTTCTGCCTAATTCTGGAGGCATTGCGTGTTGAGTAGCAGAACTCAACGCCACGCTTTGCCTCCACACAAGAGCAAAGAAATGAAAGTATAAGTGTAAATACATCAATATTTCATTTCCTCGAGTGGTGATTTCATTAGCGTTTACAGTCACATTTTGTGCCCCTGCGCTACAACTAGCCTATGAATTATAATTTTAAAGTTTTAATCTTTATGAGCTAAAAATTAATTATAATTTAATATACTGCGTTAATTACGTTGAAATATTGTTATAAATTAATTATTTATCTCATATTAATCTTACTTGTTATTTACATTTATAAAATACAATATTCATCAACGAAAATGATGAAGCTATCGTAGTGTAGCGATACAACGTTTAACTACAAATGTGATGGTTTGGGGTTCGGTCTCGACTTGGAAGAATAAATTTTCTTCCATTTCACCGCTCTAGTAGAAAAAAGGCTGCGTTGAGTTCCGCTACTCAACACACTGTATCTTATATTCGGATAGTAAACAGAAAACGGAGCGTTATAATACACAAACTTGGTTATAATATTGTAAAAAGCGTAATAATAGAAATGATAGCAAAACATCAAAACAATTATTTATGTTTACCAAAATCTTACAAAACACAATTAATCCATGAAAATAAAACATACTAGCTTATTCGTACTAAAACTTTAAATTTTAATTTTGATTACCTGTGAGTCCAAAGTTGAACTGAAATTATTTCTCAAAAAATATATATAAAAATATATATAAATATATATCTTGATGCCGTAATGAGTAAAGTAAAAAACCGAGCGTTCGTAAACGAATCTAATTAGAATCACTTGTCTGCCATTTTTTCTGCTGAACCAGAAAAGTATTCTTTCTGAAGTTAAAGTGTTGCTTTTACATGAAATGAATGCTTGATTTTTTGTAATATATTTTTAAGTAGATATGCTAGTTACAATTAATGTATGCCACAAAAAGTTGATGTTGTTGATTTTAAGCCGATTCTACTTAAAAAATCGACCATTACAATTTTATAATGATGCTTTTTTTTATTAAAATACAGAAGATGATAGACAATTATAACTTTTAATAAAAAAACTTTCTTCAACTGGATCATGAAGCACCAGCGGATATCATGAAGCACCTGCTTTCAAATAAGAAAAGTATCGTCAAAATCGGTTCACCCAGTGAAAAGCTCTGAAGTAACAAACATAAAAAATGCAGTCGAATTGATAACCCCCTTTTCTTACACAATACAGTTAAAAAAGATAAAAGAAAAGATTCAATACTGAATATGTTAACGCCGAAAGATAATGAAACTTATATTAAAAAAAAGAAGGCAAATTCATTAAATATATAGGTTTTATGTATATGACAAAAGCATACACAACATATCCTTCTTACCATTACGATAAAGCCTACTCTCTAAGACGAATCTTACAAAGTTAACGTAACGTAACGTAAATCAAAACACTTCCTCAATTTCATAGCTATCAACGTCGACTGCTCGGAGGTATATCTGAGGCTAACAAAGAAACTGAACCGGACGGACTTTGATGGGGAAACCGGATCTCTTCCACTAACGAACAACTAGTTATAAGCGAGCTAAGTCTCGGTTGCCATTTGAGCCTATTTCATGTATGTGTATGTTTCTGTCAAAATTTATGAATATTATGGCAGATATATATTTTTTTATCAGCTTCACGCTGTATCCCGCACGCAGCAAGGTAGGGAGAGGGAACCTAGTGCTAAGACACTCCGTTCCCCACTTTCTGCCGAATTCTTTTCGGGAGAACTCAACGCCGCGCTTTGCCTCGACACCAGAGCAAAGAAATGGAAATATAAATTTAAGTAAATGTTTCATCTCCTCGAGTGAGGATCGAACCCACAACCAGTCGGTTTTACAGTCATACTTTGTGCCGCTGCGCCAAGACTGGTCTATATATGTATGTCTATATATATCTGGCAGATATATGTATGTACAATATACATACTTCCATACTCTATTAAAGGAGTCATAGTAAAATGAAATATTGCGTGTTTCGCGCTAAAAATTAACGTCACTTTTGAATAGATCGGTAAAACGAAAGTATTTAATATATTTCGTTGAGGAGAAACTAAACTACTGAAAATAGGTCCTAATGTAATGTAGCTCCAAAATTTTTGACTAACATTAAGTAAATATTGATGCATTTTATTTGTATTAGTTTCTTATTGGATTTTTAAAAAATCTAACATTGAGATATTTAATAAATTATCTTAAGCCACTACTAACATAATTTATTAAATATCAATATTATAGGTACAGTTTCTTAAAAAGAAAAAATAAATAAGCTGTAGTAATATAAGAGCAAAGGTCTTTTGATACTTCATCGCTCTTGGTAATTGGTTTCCATATATAAAACAAAATTATGAAAGGAACAATTTTTTCTAATGAAAAATACAAGGGATCTAAAGATAATTTAATGTGATGCAGCCGCTCGGAAGTAATTACATAGTATCAAGCTTCTATTTAAATTCTAATTTATATTTGTTTTTTATTACTAAAAATAATATGCTTTCATTTGTATTATTTACAGACACCTTTGAATTTCATCATTCAATGCACAATGTTAAAGATCTGGCGAAAAGTGGAGAACGATATTTTTTATAGGATATTCCCTCTGCCTCTCCTGCTTAATTCGGAAAAGATAGATAAGATTTTAAATATAGAAAAAACATATTAAATAATAGTATCTAAATACTTAGACAATATTGTAGTTTATTTATACTACACATATTTATATATATTTATTTAAACCTCCGTATACCACGTAACTAAGCCAGAAATACCATAAAATATAATATATATAAATGCAATAAAGTGTCAAAATTAATATTTCATAATAGTTATTCATGGGAATTTGATGTAATAATTACAAATTAATAGGTTTAAGTAAAACACGTAATTCTTCAGAGATTTTAATAAACTTTTATTAAAAAAATACACAAACTTAAATTTTCCTTCCATTTACAAACTAATAAGTTTTTTGAAGTACTAATTTCACATGCTACTACCATGTTCTTCTCAATTTATAATACTATACTATCTTAACTTGTTAATAAGCTATATCAAAAATATAATAAACTAGTTGATATCGTAACGATCCATACCAGAACTAAAATGCGTAGGTAAATAATATAATTAATTCAAAATAATAATAATTTATAAAAAAAATATTATAAATATAATTTATAACATTATTTAATTTATAGCTTACGATAAGTACAATTTTATAAATGAGAATTTAGTTCAGTTCTTTAATTACGCGTTGCGTTCACAAATAATATGAAAGTGACGTAACATACCGTAGGTAAAACACGATATTATTTTTAATAAATAGATATAAAATATATTTATTAAAAATAATTCAATAAATATAAGTATTCATTGTGTATTACAATTTAAAATAAATAATAACATAATTAATATTTTAATTATTGTAAAATATCTTGTTGGCTGAATAAGCTACTGTCAACGTCAGGGTCAAGAAAAAGGATGGAAAGACAGGGATGATGGCGGACGCGTGTGAGGAAGGATAGATGTTAAAAATGTTTAGAGAAGTTTTAATTTATAATTAATATATATTTAGTTACATCTTACATGTAAAAAGCATGTGAGTTAGTACATGTAGTAGTGATATAAGTATTCGAGGCTGGTTAGATAAGTTACAAGTGCTTATTACGTTTTTACGGTTGTTTGTGTTGGAATACTTCGTCGGTAAGTTTTTAATAGCTTTTTATTAAAACAAAGAAGAGTAATATTAATGCACGTAATAAATATTATTTATTTACATGAAGATGTCGTATGTGGTATGTAAAATTACAATTATATTAACGTATGCCGCCATCTTTGTGAATTCGGTTCGTCTTGAATTGTGAAATGAGTTATATAGGTTTGGTGAATTATAATTACTTAAAAATGTAATTTCTATATATATTAGTAAATATTTAACATGTTACTTTAAAAATAAGTATAAATATAATAGAATAATCAATAATATGACTGTTAAAATGATTACTGTTATATCAAAATACGTATTTACAATTTATAATAGTTATATAATATTAGTCTATTTAATGTCCTACAATAAAGATAATCTGTCAATATATTTAATTAAATATCATAAAACCATTAGACATTAACCAAATATTAATGACTTACAATTTATACGACTGTTAAGAGTTCATTGACCCTATATTTTACTATTGACTAATATAGTCAAAACCGACTGCTGCTTGGCTTCGCTGGTGCTAATGTACTTAGCTAAGTGAACTGCCATGGCATCTAATTTTTAAATATATTATACTTAGAGTTTCGCGGTGCCTTGCGGTACGTCAACGTTAACACTTAGTGTATAATGGATAGATGTATGATGCTACTTTGTGTCCTAGTACTGGTATGTAGTAGTGTCCGCCCGTCTCATACGGGTGTGTGGCAGGGCTTGAAATAGCGTTAAAACTTTGGTATCGTTACGCCAAATATCGTTACTTGATAAATAACGTTACCATATTTATCTTTATATTTAGATAATTTTATCGTTAAGCACAGGTATACTTAGGTCTATGGTATCGCTAGGTAACGTTGAAATGGTATCGTTATGAGCTAGTTTCTTTACCGTCCGTTTATTTTTTCATATATATATATATATATATATATATATATATATATATATATATATATATATATATATATATATATATATATATATATATATGAAAAAATAATTTTTTTTTCATATATATATATATATATATATATATATATATATATATATATATATATATATATATATATATATATATATATATGAAAAAATAAACGGACGGTAAAGAAACTAGCTCATAACGATACCATTTCAACGTTACCTAGCGATACCATAGACCTAAGTATACCTGTGCTTAACGATAAAATTATCTAAATATAAAGATAAATATGGTAACGTTATTTATCAAGTAACGATATTTGGCGTAACGATACCAAAGTTTTAACGCTATTTCAAGCCCTGCCACACACCCGTATATATATATATATATATATATATATATATATATATATATATATATATATATATATATATATATATATATATATATGAAAAAATAAACGTCTGTGATTTCCAAATCATTTCATATTTTGCTCGTACAGTAACTTACATACTACTAAAATAATTCATCATCAATTTTTTTCCTAAATAAAATTAAATTATATTTATTACACAAATATTCCTATAATTCAAGCGGGAGCTGTAAGTAATAATAATAATACTTATAAAGTATAACAGTATTTATTTTATAATGTTTATTCATTTTATCGAAAAAATATAGAAATAAACTGCCTCGTTAGTGAAGTGATTGAAGCTATTCCCGAGCAAGGGATCTTGTGTTCGATTCCCGAGTCGGATAAAATATTATTAATTATTATCGGTTTAATTAAAATAATAAAAAAGGGTGATGTTATGAATAGTATAGTGTCAGAATAAATAAATCAACGACAATTTTAATATAATGAGGCCAGAAGCGCAGAAGTCGTGGCGCAGAAGCACAAGCGTGTTATTGTAAATGCGCGACAGGTTGTGGGTTCGATTCCCATTCGAGGAGATGGAATATGATTATGTGTTTTTGCGAAAAATATATATATATATAAGTTTGTGTGATTCCTCAATAGAAAATATAATTTAACATTAAAGAAGATTTAGAGAGTACATGAAAAAAAATTATTGCAAAAAGGATCATTTTGGACTACCCACCGATTTTGGATAATTTTACTTTCCATTTTACGCATCAATTAAGGCCTTTAGTTAAAAATTTATAAACTTCGTAACCACCTTTGCATGGATTATTCGGTATCATAGCTGTACCACGTTTCAATCATCTCTGTCATTTTAATTATTTATGTAGCAATTAGTACCTTCAGATTGAGTTAATGATTCATTAAACCCGAGAATTTTTATCCGACTGTAAAAGGAAAGGTTAAGGTTATTACTTGATTATTTTTAGGGCCGTATCTTTTAAGGAAAAGAAGAACCTTTATAAGATCACTTTGTTGGTTGTCTGTCTGTCAATATGTCTGTCTGTTAAGAGCCTTTATCTCAGGTACATTTACTTTAAAAAACATATGGCCGAAAAACACGTATATCGATACACTTTAAAGGGATTCAAAATTAATAGGGTACTTCCGGTTGACGTAGAGCAAGCTACAACAAGCAACATAGTGCGAACTAGGCCGCTATCGCGGTGATTCGTTTCATGCCCAAATCATTGATAAAAATTGAATGGCACGAGCCAATCGATATGTCTAGGTCCTCAACAACTTCTCTAACGGTGATTTGACGATTGGCCAATACCATTTTCTTCACTTTATCAATTTACATATATATACTCAGTGTGATGAGAGTGATATTATGAGATATGAGATTGTTTCCGCATGTTTCGTCTTTTCCTCTGCTGTCTTACGTTGGTAGCGTTCTGAGCCGCTTTCGATGGTCGCAAGGGTTGATGGTGAGTTTTCCTTCAAGGTGCCCAAGTGCTTGAGTTTTAGGGAACTGAGGTATTCACCTCGGTCCTCATACATTATCACCGCATGCTGTTCGTGTGAGCAGTCTCCAGTATCTTTGTCTTAAGGAGCTATTTCTAAAGGCCCAAATTCAAGTTCAAAACGGGTGGCAGCAAATTTGGGGAACTCCAGTAGTATGAGCCAACCCGACTGTATTGTATTCTCATCGCATTCACAACTTGAATCTTTTAACTTGAATCTGTGCAGGTGCTCTGCCTCCTCTATACCTCCATGATCCGTCAACATTTGCACTAATTTAGTCACTAGACTAAGTGACTTGGTGCTTACTTGGATGACAAGTTGTTGTTTATTTCACATATTAGAATTATGACTCTAAGGGTATACAAAATATTAGGCTTTGTATTGCGTATATCAAAGGATTTTAAACGGGCTGAAACACTTATTACATTGTTTAATGTTCTGGTTCGGTCTATCTTGGGGTATTGTTCCACACTTTGGAATCCTCAATATAAAATTTGTTCAGAAGAATTGAATGTTTATATTACAAGTTCCTTCGTCACTTTAAACAGAGACATTCTAACGCAGAGCTTCCCATTAAAATTTTAAAAGATATATCTCTGAAGAAACGCCGTGATCTTAGAGATCAACTGTTGTTGTATAAGCTGGTAAACAATATGATCGATTCCCCTCTTCTCGTGAATAAACTAAACTTTGCGTGTCATAGACTAGATGCATGAAATAAACTTTTGTTTGCAGTTCCTAAATTTAATACAAAATATACCTCTAATAACTTTGTGTCACGTGCATGCAAATATTTTAATTTTAAGCATAATAACTTAGACATATTCAATTTAAAATTTAATAATTTCAAGGGTTATTTACACAAACTTTTATGAATTGTATATCGATTTTGTACTTGGTTAGGTGTCGATATTTTAAGCAGTACATTATTTGTAACTGCCCCCGAAGAGCCTCTTCTATTATTTTTTGATTTTTTTCGGGTAAACACGACAACAACGATATACAAACGAACCTAAATGTGTGGTAATGGCGGTATACGGTTGAGTCTTTTGATAAAAGCATTTATTAGTAACTATTTTTTTTAATAAAATTTTTGAATACTCCTCTCCCCCACTGAGCGTAGCGAACAATTTCTCAATACGCGGAAGCGGATACGGATGTCGTTTTAGTTTAGGGTTAATTTTTATTTTATAATCCCCGCATATCCGTATATCGCCATTCTCTTTAATTACGGGGAAAATTGGCGTGCTGTAATCAGACGTCTCAACCCTATAAATTGTGCTTTCTCGCTCCAAACGCCCCAGCTCACACTCAACGCACGCCTTCAACGCTAACGGAGCCGGTCGCGCGCGCACGTACACCGGCGTATTGTCGCACTCATGCAAACTTATTGATTTCTTACAAGTTCCCTGCTTATCAGCAAACACTTCTGGGAATTCAATCATTAACTGGCTTACAAATGGATCATTACTTAAGTTCGATAAAATTTCTTTATTTTTAATTCTAATATTATATATTCCAAGAACGCGGATACATTCCTAATAATGGTCGACCTACCTTTTTAATGACGTACAATTTGCACGATGAGACATACACACTATTGAGCTTAAGATTTACACACATAAAACCCAAATTATAATTATGCCTCGACTCATCTCGTCGATTCGAGTGCACCTCTTTGCACATAACTTTCAAGTGGCCCCGCATACCGCACTCGTCACAATTGTAGTTCGCAAACCGACTGATACGCCCGATGGGGCTTCCCGTAGCGCCAGCAACGCTGCGAGCCGTCGCCGGCAGCTACCGCGACGCCGCGCCCACCGCCCGCGCCGCCCCTCGCTATCGCGCCCCGCACTTTTGCCTGATGCAGGCCTTCGCCCGCCGCCGCCCGCAACCAGCTCGCTCGAAGCCGCATCGACCGCCGTGGCCGCGCTCACCTCCGCGTGTCGCTCGGCTGCCTCCAGTGCCAGAGCCAGCTTCACCACCTCTTTATATTTAATGTTTCTTTCGGCAAAAATCCGCGACCTCATCGCCTCGTTCGCTAGCCCTGATACGAACTGATCGCGTAAATTTTCTTCTAAATTCATTCCGAAATTACACGTTGCGGCAAGATGTTTTAAACTTTGCAAATACTTGGTGAGTGGTTCGCCGCCATTTTGCCTACGCAGACGAAACACATGTCGCTCCGCGATCACTGAGCATTGCGGTTAATGTTCGGACACTAGCTTATTCAGTTCCTCGAATATTTTCGACTCCGGGTGTGATGGTGAACACAAGTCGCACATAAGAGCATACGTCGCTTCGCCAACCGCCGTAATGAGCAATGGCACGCACAATTCCGATTTAATTTCATTTAATAAAATATACTGTTTAACACGTCTAATGTATGCTGGCCACTGTTTGGAAGTAATGTCAAATGGCTCTAATTTTCCGATAGGCATATTTAAACACTTTTAATCCTATTTAACTGAGTAAATACGCGTAAATTCGAAAAGGAAACACGATGTTGGGAGCCTGACTATTTATTAATGCATACCCACTATACAATATATAATGTACCCACTCTACAGTATCTTTTTGTACCGAACGAACGTTTTCTACTTTTTGTTTTTGTATGTTCTTTAGACGTATAAGTAAGTAGTGTGTGGAAATTTAAATGATAAAATTTTTGTGCGTTATTTTATTATGTTATATTAAATGTACTGTATGTTTTCGTTAAAAAAATAATAAATAAAAATAATCGAATACAAAAAGAGATATAATCTAGTAACTATGTTCTATAACATAGTACAATATTTCTAAAAGTAACGCGGTTTCATATTTTCATTCTGCAGTCATTTTTATTTAGCATGAATGCGCACGATACAAAGATGTGTCAACCCACTATATATGTAAAGTATTGTGCATTTAGAGTGGACATGGAAGGGCTTAAGAAATGTATATATTTTACATAATTGCTTGTTAAGCTAACTAAAGCTGTTAAATTTTCTGATTATTTCATTGTATAACATAACATATATGTTATAATTAATATATATGATTAAATTGATTAATTGGACATCTTAAGCTTGGAAAGATTTTGCAGGGTGGGCCTGGACTTTACTACTTTTTGGAACAGATACATAAATTGTTCATGTACTTATAGAAAAAAACTACTAAATCAGCTTCCCGCTGTATCTCGCACACAGCAGTGTAAGCAGAGGGAACCTAGTGTTAGGACATTCTGTTACCCACTTACCGCTGAATTTTTCGAGGCATTGCATGTTGAGTGGTGAAACTGGACGCTGGGCTCTTGTCGAAACCGAGCGAAGTATGGCTAGTAAAATTTCTGCCATAAATATAAGACTATTCTGGGGTGGGCATGAACCATTCGGTCCTCTTTTCCTATGCCCACAATCTTAACTAAATAATTACGCATATAGCGTAGTATCGAACGCCCTAATTAATACATTTTCTCAGGCAACGTACACACCTCAATCGATTCGTTGAATACGTCTCTAATTAATTATCAGGTGATATCTACGTGCGAGTCAATATGTACATTCAAAAGGTTGCCCTATCCAGTTTCTCTATACGGTTCAATATTTCGGTGTATGGCTATGTACGGCATAATCATGGTTTCATCAAAAGAGCGACACTACTCGCTTCATAGCCATCAACGAATGAAACGTCAGGGCTTTCACTGAGCCCCTTCATAGCGAACAATTATAAGGTACGAATGTAGCCAAAATACATGTCTTTTCTATGAGAGTTTATATAGACAATTTTAAAAGCAGCACTTTAAAGTTTTTACATTTCACAGTTTACAGTTTTCAGAAAAAGTTTGAAATAGAACTAAATTACTCGACGATTTGTTAGAAAATATACAAGTGTTTTTAGTCTTTTCTATAAATCACAGTTTGCCTTGTAACTTTACTTTAAATGAAAATAAATGTTATGTTTTTCATTTATGTTAGTCAATTGCATTTTTTTATTGTTCTTTGTATTTTATGAAGCAGGAAAATATTTATGTAAATCTGCTTTAAACATTTTTTTCTTGTGTATTGTATTTTAAAAATCGAATATTTTCATTTACACGTAGTAGGTGGATTATTTTTTCTTACGGCGGCCATTTTGAATTAATCACAATATTGATTGTATGTAATTTCATTATCACCAGAGCCGTTTCCGCTTGTCACGGTGCCTTAAAAATAAGCGAAAAACAAGAGAACAGAGTGTTTTTACACTAGATTTCATCTGCCTATACTGTTATGCGGAAAAAAGTGCGAAGATACTATGATAATAATTAAAATCGATTCTAATTCGAATTATATTACTTTAGAAGGTAGTTTGAATATTATAACATGTTGACGGTAAGACAGCTATTCAAACTTAAGTAGCTTAGAAGTTAAGCGGCGTCTCCTTAATGACCAAACGTGTAAGTTTAACGAAGGATAATTGTTTCGCTATCTCTACATGCGTCGA
>JAJHJA010001308.1:0-89201 GCA_021202915.1 Heliconius himera
AATAAAATCCCAAAAAACTAAAACTACTATTTATTCAGTGTATAACAACGGTATATCTATACTGTAACCTAACCTAACTGAAATAACGAACCATGCTTTCCTTAATGCTTAAATATTATTATACCGATGCTGCGCGGCATCGGAAAATCTAACTAAACTCCTACTCGAATAAGTGAAAAACCAAAAAAAAAATATAAATTAATAATAAACAGAAAATAACCACATAATAATTGACAGTAGATCGAAAATGTATAAAAATTTACAAAATCGTTAACGTCGTCTGCCCGTTCAGGTAACTCATTTTGAATCAGTGATATCTCCTTCAGTATTTATTAGAAAGATGTACAGTAAAATATCATTTTAATATAGGTGAAATGCTAAAGGCGAATATTATATTTATTTAGATAAGGATTGAATACGAAGTTATAAAAAATATATTAACAATAATCAAAACAAAATAAAAAATAATATATTAAAAATGGTTACTGTGGCTCAACCTTCAAAGATAAACATACATCATCGTGGACTTTTTAATAGATTTTTTAAAACATAATATTTTTTTTTAAATATAGTTTTTATGTCTCATAAAGTTTAGTCAGCGTACGCCATGTAAGCGTCATTTTGGGCAACATATTAAAACGACATAATTCCTTGTTGCCTAGCAACGGTTGCTTAGTGACAGTGGTTGTTAATATGGCAGAATAAATTACATGTCAAATTGCAACGTATTTTAATATCTTAGTGTATATTGAAAATATTTCAAATATGAGAAAAAAAAGTATCCTATGTTCATCCGAAGACCCTCAAGTATCTCTATATGAGTATTTTATCACAATTGAATTAGCGGTTTGGCCCTGATTGCGTCACAGACAGACAGACAGACAGACAGACAGGCAGACAGAGTTACTTTCGAATTTATAATATAGGTATGGATTTGAATGCCGAATTACACAGAAAGTTGGAAACAGAAGCGTACAGTTACTGGGAACAGAGTATCTTAACACTATATAGTGTTTCACAAGTTCCCTGCTACGTGCGAAATATGACGTGAAGCTCAAAAAAATATAAAAAAAATCCTACGATATTATAAGGAAATAACTTGAATATGAAAGCTTACAGAGTAAAGAAATAAATCATACAATAGAACCAGATTTTGCTCAAGTAATACAATTTTAGAACAATGTAATAAATAATGGCGTAGCTTTTGTCATACTTTTTTAATTAGTTTAGAGCTATTTTATATATTCAAACATAGCAAATGAAATAAATGGATTACTTAGAGCATTCTATATTTCAAGTAAAATCAACTTGCGACTTCGCTCGACAGTGAAATAAAAATAGCCTTGCCTAATAATTGAGCTATCTGACAAAAAAAAATACAATTTACGTGGGTACTTCCTAAAATAAGCGCGTTCAACCAAATGTCAAAAAAATTTAACATTTGCAAGATATGGAAGAGATTTCGCATGTATCGTTAACATGATTCTGATAAAAAGCATACGACAGATACAAAGGATGACGTAACGTGTAATAGATATTCCTATCTATAAAAGTGTCACTTCCAGCGCTCTCAAAGCAGGCTCCAGGCAGCAGGTCACGTTTAGTTGATTGATCTCGCGTCAGTCTTTGTATCCGGAGCTCTTTGGGGGAAATAAATTTAGGTTCCTCGTTACAATTATGAGAAAGTCGATAGCGATATTGCGTTACCAGCGTTTTTAAACTATTGTCCCTGATTTTAATTGTAATCTAGATTTTAATGGAGATTAATTTGTTAGACCGGCTTCATAATTTCTTTCTTATAGAAGATATTTTTTGTATTATTCAGTTTTAAAGTGATAAATAAAATTTAATATTGTTTTTTCAGTATGCGAAGCTTACATTATATTTTTATAATAATAAATATATAATTATGCCCAACGCAACTAAATATCATATTTTAGTTAAAATATCAATAAGAGAGAGCAATAATCACTCTGCACCACCAATAACAGGGCATATCGAATACCGAATAACAGGGTAGACGAATGGAACTTAGTGTGGACACTGCCTTTCCCGCTTTCCACACATTTTTTGAGAGATTGACTAGCGGAACTCAACGACAAGCTTCATCTTGTTACTAGAGCCAGAAAATGAAAATAACCATCAAACAATCTGCGTAGTAGAAATCGGACCCACAACTGTAACATTCAGGTGCTGTGCAGCTGCGCCGCTTCTCTTATAAATAAAATAATTTAAAATATAAATTTTATCTAAGTGACATTTTCTTCAGTACCAAAAAATATTTATTTGTCATTTATTATTTTTCACGATTTCTAAATGATGACAAAATTATCTGTTTATTTTAAAATCACACATTTAAATTGTATACCCATGTAAACTAATTTTCAATGTTACCCACAAAACTAAATAAATAAAGTATTATTTTAATTATTAAGGAAAGTAACACAGCGCTACCCATTTCATCTTTTACAGACAACCAGAAATAATATGATTTATAAGAGCCTCACTCACTTCCATTAGCGAGGATAAATGTATTACATTGAATAAATAAAATCCGTGTAAATAAAATATTTTGCTCTACTGTATTCTGATATTTGATATTTTTTTCTGTTATTTAAAATATAACGTTTCAATTTTTTAATTTTATTTAACTGCAACATCTAATCTGCATATTGCTTAGAGATTGGGAAATCGTTCGAAATTTGAATATGATATTTGGCCTTTTGAATGTGGAATTTTAATTCGAGACAAGAATGTCGCTCATTAATAATTTCTATTCTACAGGAGGTGTATAGTAAACTATGAAATCTGAATTACATCGATTTATTTGTTTTATGTATTTCTTTAAGTCGAGTAAGATAACTTAATTGGAAAACATTCAGTTACTTATTTTTATTTCAATATTAAAAAATAAAATTCTTTCATAACGAAATTCATTTTTATTTTTATTACAAAATTGTCAATCGATCTGAAATCTTAAATCATCGAAGATTTTTAAAAACATAAACAAGGAATATCTTGCTAATAGAAATTTATTTATGCTGCCAGCATATCCGGATATCCGGATTATGTAGTCATCTCTCTCCTTTGTAATAAGCCTTTTACGTTTTTAATAACGGCAAATAAAAAAGTAACATAGTATTCAGAAATGTCATTTTCTCTAGATTATGACACTATCTATTTGAAGCTGTCTACAGTACAAGTTCAAATTTCACCACTGAAATATATAAATCAGAACCGACGATCCCTGTATCACACAACATACAATACGTTATTTATAACGTAATATATATATGGGTAGTTCTACAAACTAAGGACGAAAATGGATCTGTTTTCGGCCTGACATTTTTTATACATTTTAGTCGCGGAATTTATTCTAATAATACGAGTGTAACGTCCTTTAGTATATACTAAGCGAAACAGTCAAAATATTTGATAGTTTTAGATTTATGGCCGTTTAAAGAACATTAAAGCGCAGGAAACTGAGTATGCCGCCAGGTAACCGAGAAAAACTACAAAAAAATATTAAAATCAACATTTATTTATTATATTAGCTTCTTTATATGAATTTGCATTGAAAACTAATAAAATTTTACTTTAAACATGGCTTGGATACTTACACCTAAACAGTTTTGAACGGGAACTTACTCATCAAATGATCATTGAGCATTATTATTATTAACTTTATTCTTAATCACAGTATGTAAAATCTCTTATAAAGATAAATTAACAATATTAATGTACGAAATCTACGACTAGACATTCAGTCTCAAAATGATGCTTAAATCTTGTAATAGTAAATAATAAATTTGACAGTATCGTTACAATAATTCTTTGAATGTCATTTTTTGTAATCACAGTCCGCTAATCAGAGAATTTAAATACTGTAGATTTGCCTTTAATACATCCATCTTGTGACCAATTATGACATACTAGACACTGGACCCAGTCATTTCCTGTCATATCTTCACTGTAGAGAATTCCACAAATAAGGCACTCGCAATTATTAAAGTCATAGTTATTATTTTTCTTTTTTTTTATTTTTGATTATCAGTATCTTCTACTTTTCTTCTTTGTTGTATTAATGTATTTTGTGATAGATCTGGGAAAAGGATTGTAGGGTCAATTTGCAAAAGGCATGGTAGCTAAAACCTCTGGATTTTCCGAATTTAACGTAAGATCACTTGCAACACTTACATTATCACGCTGATCGGTTGAGTTTTTTGTAATTATGTTGATAATATACGGACTTGTACTTTCAATCTGCTGTGAAACCTCCATTTCATAGACGTCATCAAAAATTTGCCTTGATTTTGCAGCATATGGTGCCCCTTTGGTTCTCAATTAGACAGGATCCTGAGACCAGGTTCCTGAAAATTTTTGCCTAATATTTAAAAAAACACGTGAATTCTAACATTCAACCAAAATTACGCCTTGCTAAGCCTCCGTGTTACCAAATTACGCACTAAAACGCTATAATTACACATATATTTCTTTATTTCATAAAAAAAATGCTTACCAGGATACTGTGAGCTTGACTGATTTTGACGCTACTTCTCTTGCCGACTGACGCATCCTGGCTAAAGAACGCGTTAGGTGCGTACAGATAAAAGATATTCTTTGTCTCTTTCGTGGTAGGATTCACTCGGCGGAACGGCAATAGCGTATGACAAATAGCATATCGGATATTCACAGATTTAACATTGAACAGGATCCTGATATGAAATGGTGGGGACAAAATGTAAAGACGATTTTGTAAAAAGTTTTGAGAAATTTTGTTACTATTTTATTCTCCCTAGTGAGATAAAATTGTAAATATATCAATTTGGGTTTCAATTATAACCTTTATGTAGAAGTAAGTAAATCACGACACATTTAGAACTAGATTTCGTTCGAGGGACACGTCAGGATGCTGAGAATTTTGCACTTTGAACAGTAATTTCGTTCAGAAAATAATTGTAAATATTTATAATTTTTAGTGACCAACTAAAAACAGTTGTAAATTATAGTAATCAAAGGAAATAAATGAGCTTAAAACAATTTGTCATATATATTTCGGCCGAGCCGCGCAAAATTCCTGAATTTGTAGAACTAACCATATAAAAAATGCACCAAATAACCGATGTTTAAGTGACAGCAAAACGTAGAAGGCACTTTAATTGACAGTCTTCACTACGTCATAAGAGCGTAAAAAAATATATTTTAATGTTAAAAAGTAGCTTTTTAAAGGTTTTACAAAATGGCGTGGGCATTTTCCATCTCCCGTTACGCATTCAGAGGCTGTAATCTTCGACGACGGCCACTTAGCGCTTCGTGGGAAGTACAATGTTGCTTTTTAGCTATCATGTTCAAACATCGCCTTAAGTTGTTATTTAAATTTTACTTAAATTGAAATGTTGTAACGGTGCTATTTATTTCATACTAATGTATAAATTTCTAATGTATAATTTATGTACATTTTTTCGGTTTCATTTTCCATATTGTAAGATTGTAACTTCACAATGCCACACGCCTTTTACTAGAAGGCATTGTAGCGCAGTGTACGACGATTGACTATGAGCATGATGGTTGTGGGTTCGATTTCCACTTGTAGAAATTTTCTTTATTGCCCCGTCTCGAATGATCATTACAGATAATGGAACAGTAGATTCTCTGTCTACCTGGCTGTAGAAACGCAAACTTTAAACTAAAAATTATACATGAAAAAATATTATAAGTTGTTTAATTCTTTACTCTACTCTTTGCTTATATAATTTGCTAATATTATAAGTCAAATTGAATTGTGTTTTTACTTGTAGGGGTATTGCACAAGTATTAATATTATTCATAAACAACATTTGTAAACACACTAAATCAGCGTCCTACATTTATTCGCTACAAATGCAATTGTGTAATTATTTTCCACTATTGTTTTGTAGCGTATAAATAACCGAATTAAATATATAATAAAGGAGTTCAATATTAAGTCTCGTATCATTAACATCGCCACGCTGCCATAACCCACATTGGTGACCCCGACGTCAGGCTGAGGAGCTCAACTACTGTCCGACGCAAATCTTCATAGGATTGGTGAGGGTACATTCTAATCGGCTTCCCACAAGCGGGTCTCTCCGGTTAGGATTTCAAGAGGCCACAAATTACCAAGTCCTATAAATTGAGATTTTCGGGAAGTTAACAAGAGAAATCAAGATGCCGCTGATGCCTGACGCTCCGCTACGGCAACAAGATAATTCCCCCAGCCCGAGACTTGCTCCATCAAGTATAGAAACGCTACCAGAAGTATCAACCATAAGTGTCGTGGCCAGGATACCCGATTTCTGGCCTGAAATGCCACGACTGTGGTTCGCTCAGTTCGAGTCCATTTTAAAAGCGCAAAAGCAGGGGGACGAAACTAAATTTCACCTAGTCATCTCGAAACTAAGTAGAGAATCTATTCAACAGATCGGCGATATATTACTGAATCCACCATCCGAACAAAAGTATGACATAATAAAGCAAAGGTTATTGTCAATTTATGAAGAATCCGCTGAGCGTCAATTTCAAAAGTTAATCGGCGAGATGGATTTAGGCGATCAAAAGCCGTCACAACTACTACGGAAGATGTCGGAATTAGCAAGAAATGCAAATGTCGCTGACTCAACCTTACACAGTTTATGGCTTCAACGATTACCAAGCTCTATAAGAGCAGTCCTTATGGTTAGTCAAGATCAAAAGCTCGACAATTTAGCCGTTATGGCTGATAAAATAATGGAAAATATGAAAATTCACGAAGTATCACAGGTCGACGCTTCATCATCAGATTTCATTAATAATGAATTATTGTCACAAATCAATAAATTATCTATTGAAATCGCAGAAATTAAAAGCTCATTCAAATTTCGGGGGCGTCAAAGCAGACCATATAAAAGATATAGAAGCAATTCAAGATCAAGACAAGGCTCACGAGACAGACAACATAATCTATGTTATTATCATTATCAATTTAAAGAATTCGCCCGTAAATGTGAACCACCTTGTTCCTGGAAACCTCTTCAAAAAAATTCGCAGTAGTGTTGACGGAGATGGACGTCAATGCTATTTTCCCATCTAGCCGTCTTTGCGTTATCGACCGCAAAAGTCGATATCGTTTTTTAATAGATACGGGGGCAAACATATCAGTAATTCCTAGAACAAATAAAGCCTCAATATCAAATCAATATAAATTATATGCGGCCAACGGGAGCGAAATCAAGACGTACGGCGAGAAAACACTTATATTAGATCTCGGATTACGAAGACAATACAGATGGACTTTCGTTATAGCAGACGTAAAGCAACCTATTCTAGGCGCCGATTTTCTAGAAAAGCATAATTTATTGGTCGATATGAGCCATAAGAGGTTAGTCGACGGCGTTACAGGATTATTGAGTCCGGCAAGGATAATTAATTCTAACGCACCTTCAATTACAACAATCAATGTTGAAGCGCCATTCGCAGATTTATTGCAAAAATATCCAGACATAACCAGACCGTCTTGCGCAAAAGAGACTCCCAAGCACGAGGTCGTACATCAAATAATTACTCAAGGTCATCCGGTCGTTTCAAAGTGTCGGCCGTTGTCAGCAGAGAAGTTTAAACTCGTTAAGAAAGAAATCGAACACATGTTAAGTATGGGAATATGCAGGCCTTCCAAAAGCGCATGGGCCAGCCCTATTCACGCCACGAAGAAAAAGGAAGGAGGAATTAGACTATGTGGTGACTATCGAAAACTAAACGCTATTACTAAGCCCGATCGATATCCTATTCCGCGTTTGTTGGATTTCACATATCTCCTGCCTAAGAAGACAATATTTTCGCGAATAGATCTCAAACGAGCGTACAATCAAATGCCAGTCGAAGATGTTGAAAAAACAGCTGTAATTACTCCATTTGGCCTTTTTGAGTTCCCACGTATGCCCTTTGGACTACGCAATGCCGGCCAAACATTCATGCGTTTCATGAACGACATAATGCATGGCCTCGACTTTGTATTTTGTTTTGTCGATGACATATTAATTGCGTCTGAGTCTGAAAATCTTCACCGAGAACATATTGAAGAAGTATTTTGCCGCTTGAGTAAGCATGGTATTACTATAAATACAGATAAATGCATATATGGCCAGTCTGAAATAGATTTCCTCGGTTACAGAATTTCGCCAGAAGGTATAACTCCATTACCAGGTAGAGTAAAGGCAATTGACGAGTATCCCCTACCGAAGACAATTCGTGATTTAAAACGATTCCTAGGTATACTTAATTTTTATCGCACAAGCATCTCGCACGCAGCTACATATCAAGCGCCGTTAAATAAATACATGTGCGGCCGAACTACAAAGAAAGACAATCGCACAATCGAGTGGAACGATGAAACTAGGGAAGCTTTCAATCAGTGCAAGAATAGCTTAAAAAGAGCCATTGCACTGACTCCACCCTCTCCGCACGCACCGCTATCTATAATGACGGACGCATCTCAAACATGCGTAGGAGCCGTTCTACAGCAACAATTAAATAACGAATGGAAACCTATTGCTTTTTTCTCCAAAGCTCTATCACAAGCTCAACAAGCATACAGCACCTACGACAGAGAGCTCTTGGCAATTTATATGGCGACATGTCACTTCCAAAATTATTGTGAAGGAAATGAAATTATTGTCTATACAGATCACAAGCCATTAACTTACATGTTCAAACAAAAACAATCTGTTTCGAAAGAAAAAATATCACCGAGACGACTAAGACAATTGGACTACATATCTCAATTTACATCCGAAATTCGACACGTCTCCGGAGCGGAAAACGCAGTAGCTGACGCATTATCCCGCATATCGCAGATTGATTGTCCAAGTAAAATCGAGTGGAGCGATATTGCGACTCAACAAAGAACTGACCCAGAATTGAAAAAACTTTTACAAAATGATAAGCTAAAATGGAAGAAAATAACTTTACCATGCAACAAAAAATTATACTGCGAAGTGTCAACAAGTGTAATTCGACCATATGTACCGCGCGTATTTCGAAATGAAATATTCAGTACATTACATGACGTAACACATCCAGGCGTCAGAACAACGAGGAAGATGTTAACATGTCATTATTTCTGGCCTGGAATGAATAAAGACGCAAGTACGTGGGCAAAACAATGTATATCTTGTCAAAAAGCGAAAATCACGCGTCACAATAATTCGACACTCATGCAGTTCCCCGAGTCTGAACGGTTTGAACATGTTCACATCGATATTGTGGGACCTTTACCTATATCCAATAATAATCGATACATTGTTACATTTATAGACCGATTTACTCGGTGGCCAGAGGCAGCTCCGGTAGCCGAAGCTACCGCCGAAATAGTGGCAAGAAAGTTTTACAACATGTGGATATCAAGATTCGGATGTCCATTAAGGATAACAACAGATCAAGGACGTCAATTTGAGTCAAATCTTTTCTCAAACTTATCAAAACTACTAGGAATTAAAAAACTTCGAACTACCAGTTACCATCCGCAGTCAAACGGGATAGTGGAGAGATGGCATAGAACCTTAAAAACAGCTTTGATTGCACGTGGTAATTCTACTAATTGGTCACAAGAGCTACCCACACTACTATTAGGACTCCGCACCGCAATTCGAGATGGTAGTGAAGTCAGCCCTTCACAAATGGTATACGGTACGAATATTAAAATTCCCGGAATATTTTTTAACGCCATTAGAAAAGAAAACAATATAACCTCGTCAGAAGAGTTGGTTCAACAGTTGCGTCGTATTTTTCACAACGTTAAGCCAACATCGTATGATCGGAAGAATAGTGAAAATAGTTTCGTGTTTAAAGAAATGAGTTCATGCGACTATGTGTTTATCAGGACCGACTCTGTAAGAAAACCACTGACCGCACCATACGAGGGCCCTTACAAAGTTTTGGAAAAACACGAAAAATATTTTAAAGTTCAACGTTCCAACAAAACAGCTGTCATATCAATTGACCGACTTAAGCCAGCCTTCGTTGTAAACGAAGGCGATGAACCCACAAATACAACATCAGCAGAACGACAACAATGCGCAAACGCAGCAGCCGACGACAGCAAAACACCGCATCAAGTTACGAGGTCCGGTCGAACAATTAAACCTGTAGTTCGATTTGGTTTTTAAGCATATTTTATTTCTCTAGATTTATATTTTTCTGCACATTTTTTTTCCAAAGGGGGAGGTACTGTAGGGGTATTGCACAAGTATTAATATTATTCATAAACAACATTTGTAAACACACTCAATCAGCGTCCTACATTTATTCGCTACAAATGCAATTGTGTAATTATTTTCCACTATTGTTTTGTAGCGTATAAATAACCGAATTAAATATATAATAAAGGAGTTCAATATTAAGTCTCGTATCATTAACATCGCCACGCTGCCATAACCCACATACTTCCAACTGAAACTGATAATGACAAAAAAAATCTTATTGTTAAACAAAACAAGGCTGAGTTGCCTGTGTATAAGTATATAAGTACAAAAAAAACTTAACAATATACGTCATTTAAACGTGAGCGCCTTTACTCGTAGGTGTGTGGTGTGTGATATTGTGTGCTTAAAAATGTATGTCGCGAGTGAGAGAAAATAACAATCAAATGTAATTTTGCTATAAAAGCTTTATAAGACTGTTTTGACTTTACTTTTTTTGACGAAATTATCTCGTTGACTTATTTCTGTGACGTCACGAAACGAATAAAGTGTGAATAAATTTGACATTCACGTGTGTAGTTCTATACGTATGTCATGTATATAAAATAATGAGTTCTGAGAGAAATGTAAGTACTTATTACTAGGGAAAAAGTGTGAAGTTAAAAAACTAAAGTATTACGAAAGGAAATTTATAATGATTTGTTTTCAAAATTACTATCTATTTGTATTTGGTAGTTTGAAGAATGAATTTACTATACTTTTGAATTATTTTTCCTAAGTATGTGCATTATCATTAATGATACTCAAAATGAATGTATATTTCTCAATAAACGTGTGAAGTCAAGAATATTTGAAATTTGGAAAACTTGGACGAATTTCTGTATTTCGACGAAAAATCTCAAATTCAGTTTCAGTTCAATTTCGATTCGATGTCACAGCACGTACCCACCGACGCGACATGCAACACTATCAAATATATAGGTAGTAGATACTATAAAGATAAAATACGGAATATTTTTTATTCATTTTTCAGCGAGAGCATCAATTTTATGCATTGCGTTCACAAAGTTTTTATTTTAATCAGTTACTACATTTAGCTTATAGAGTTTCGAGAATATTGAAGAAGAAGAAGCATTTTTTTACTTTGTGCTTTTTATTAGGTACGTGTAAAAGATTTTATTCAATCCCCGCCAAGAAGCGGTAATATAATCAATATTCATATTTAAAATATATAACATTAAATTCATATATTTTTCAAGAATCGTATAATTTTTACTAAACGCAAATAAGGTATAAGATTTTCACATAGTAATATGCAAATTTAATTTCTATATAACAAGTTCTACCATCTATCTGACATACGCGCGAGGCGAATACAAACAATCTAGTATTTAATACAATGTGTATAACGCAAGTATCATTTCCTAATAAATCAACAAGTAGTTTATATGCAAATGGAGGTCAATTGCAAACGTTTGTTTGATCGTTGTGAGCTAAAGACGAGTGAGACGTGTGCTGTGATTAATGTACTGACAAATGAGATATGTATATACGTATATAGAACATCTGATTGTTTATAATACGCTTTTATTTGATAGAGTTGTAACTTTATCACTTTGAAATACAATGTCATTGATTCACTCATTTGATCCACTTGTAATAATTATTTTTCGTATAGCTATCTATAATATCACAGAGACCAGTCGCGAGGGAGTGTGACTATAAATGCGACAAAGTATGATTCTATTAGTGTCGAAGAAATATACCTACTATTGACTTACTATTTTCATTTCTTCGCTCTGTTATCGAAGCGAAGGGCGGCGTTTAGCTCCGCTACTTAACACAATTTCTCCATAATTCGACGGAAAGTGGAAAGCAGAGTATTTTCTTAACACTAGGTTCCCTCTGCCTACCCTGCTTGCTACATTTCAGAGTTTTCTAGTGAACAATTCTATCATATCATTCAATGTTCAAAGCACATTCTCTGGCGCTTGTGACACTTAGTGTAAAAAATCTAATTTTTAATTTTTCAGCTAAATATTTCTTCACGAAAAAGTTACAAGAAAGTACAACACATTCGATTATTTAGTATAATACAATTTTTTTAATATTAATATAATGAGGCCGGTCGTGGCGCAGCGGCACGAGGTGTGACTGCAAAACCGACTGGTTTTGGGTTCGATTCCCACTCGAGGAGATGAAATATTTACTTAAATTTATATTTCCATTTCTTCGCTCTGGTGTCGAGGTTAAGCGCGGCGTTGAGTTCTGCCCCTCAACACGCAATGCCTCCAGAATTCGGCAGAAAGTGGGGAACGGAGTGTCTTAACACTAGGTTCCCTCTGCCTACCCTGCTGTGTGCGGGATACAGCGTGAAGCGTGAAGAATAATAATAATAATATAATGAAATAAAAACGATGATTAAAGACGAAAATAAAAAAAAACTATTTATTAAATGCATAAGAGTATAGATAACCAAAAATATATACTTTTTTGAATACTCATAAATATACAGAAAACGGAACTGAAAAATCTGCTGTGTTTTCATTATATATATATATATATATATATATATATATATATATATATATATATATATATATATATATAATTTTAATATAAAATGATATGAACGTTGGTAGTTTGAGTAACCTAAATCAATTATGATATATATATATATATATATATATATATATATAATGAAAACACAGCAGATTTTTCAGTTCCGTTTTCTGTATATTTATGAGTATTCAAAAAAGTATATATTTTTGGTTATCTATACTCTTATGCATTTAATAAATAGTTTTTTTATATATATATATATATATATATATATATATATATATATATATATATATATATATATATATATATATATATATATATATATATATATATATATATATATATATATATATATATATATATATATATCATAATTGATTTAGGTTACTCAAACTACCAACGTTCATATCATTTTATATTAAACCATACGCAAATTATAGCTGCAAGTTGCGACTCTACGGAATACTGTATATTACTGTAATATTGTTGACCTTGTTTAGAGTAAGCAAGGCAGTGACTAACTACTTTTTTCACTTGTTAAATTACACTACACAGAAATGGAAGCTGGTCTTATGATCTTTTAGATTATGTTTTTGTTTTCCTTATGTATGTGTAGCCCCGATCCCTAAGTGGGTATTGAACGTATAACTAATACATGTTTTATATTTATGCTAAGACCAGACCTCTTCTAACCTGGCACAAAACCCTGTGACGCTGTAGACGCTGTATAGGGCCAACAGCACACTATACAATCGAAAAGAAACTACGCTTACAGTTAGACCCTATCATATTGCGTGATAGTATCTAAATATATTATATAAATGTAAGAAAATTTATATATTCTATATGAGAATTTCTGATGCGTCTATGAAATGCGTACTATCTGATGTGAACGGAAGTTCTCTTCATAACATCTATTTTGCATTCAAATCAAATTTAACGAGCGCTATGACGTCACTTACAAGTATAATATATTGAAGTATATTTTCTTTATGTAAATTTGTCTGCTGTGAAATATAAGGATGTTTGTATAAGTAATAGTGTAACCATTTTTTAATATTTTTAGCTTCACGCTGTAACCCGCATTCTGGAGGCATTGCGCGTTGAGCGACTCAATGTCTTGCTTTGCCTCGACACGAGACCAAAGAAATGAAAATATTAAATATTTATTTTTCTCGAGTGCGAATCGAACCTATAACATTTCGCGTTTACAGCCACACGCTTGCACGCGTGCCCCTGTGGCACGAATGGCCTGCCTAATAATGTAATAATGGAAAGTTATTCATTTTATATCACCAAATCTGGATCGATTTGAATTGGTCACATAGATTTATTTAATTTACGTTAGATTTATTTACATTTATAAATAAATAAAATAAAAATATATTGCCGTTTAATTTTATTGACTGCTATAGTAAAACTTGACTGACATAGCTTCCATTAAGTGATATTCTCGAGTAAGTCTAATGGTACGTACATATTATTAAGTGCTTTTAGAGTCACTTTGAAACTAGCAGTATTTTTATCTACTGAGCTTACGTGCAGATGACGTAAGGAAGGAGGAGAAGGTGAATGACGGGTAATTCAAAATAATGTGGTATTAATTTATTTATCTTAAACAATTTTGTCATATTCAACGTAGAGCTGGGTAGGCAGAGTCATCCAATGTTAAGACACTTGTTCCTTGTAGTTCAGTGTGAGCAAATTAAAATACGCTATAACTGAGGATTAATTACAGTCAAACGCTGTGCCGCTGCACTACGACGGCTTCTTATTTTTATAATTATATTAATTATATTAGATAAAAAAAAAATATGGAAAATTTTTGGTAAATATAAATTTCTTTACTTTCACACTGTATACCGCGCACTAATCCCGGTAACTAATGCTAAGACACTCCGATCCCTATTTTCCATCGAATTCTGGAGGCAATGCGTTTTGACTGACGGAACTCAACGCCGCGCTTTGCCTTACCACCAGAGCGAATAAGTTAAAATATGAAATAATAATTTTCTCGAGTGGGAATTGAAACTACAACCTGTGTTTACAGTCACACGCTGTGCCCCTGCGCCACGACTGGACTCAATAGTAAACCGGTAATAGCAGTATTCATATAAAATGAAATTCACTGAGAGATGATTCATAAGAGGAGAGTCGTGAGCCGATTACAATATTACAGAGTTACGGCGACTGATTCTAAACGAGCTACAAATGTATGCAAAGTGCATTCGAACGATGAAGCTTAAAATATATTGTACATATACATTTGTTCATATTGTTATTATATATGTATATATGTCTGTCTGTAACATTTGTTCACAAGACAATCATTGACATGAAATATTTTATTATCTTTTTTTCTTATTATTATTTTGAAATGGTTGTGAGTTAAAGATTGTAAGAGTTTAAGGATTTTAACTGTATTTGTAACATATCTACGCTCACGTAGTACTATTCGCCATCTTTAAACAAAATGGCGGGAACAATAATAGTGTGCTAAATGTCATCATTTGTGTGTATATGTTTGTGTTTAGTATTTTTGTGTTTAGTTTAGTGTTCACAATTTAAGAAATTTATATTTATAGTCTTAATTTCGGAAGTAAATAAATATCGATCACTGGTGCTTGTCGGTTACTGGTGCCCTCACCCTATGTGCTGTTTTAGCAGCTTCCCCGTCTTACTCGCTTAGGAAGGAACCTACTGTGAAGTTCTTCAATTTCTGCTCAAAATCCGACAAAATATAATAAATTAAATATAATCATCCCCTCAGTGGTGATCGAACGCATACCCGTCGCGTCGCTGCCCCACTGCCCCCCAATAACCTAAGCTTATTTAGCCTACGTGACTTCATTGCATTAAACTATTTTAATTATTAATCAATATACTAACTACAAAATAATATTTTGTTAATACAATTACTGTGTTTTTCCATAAGCAACTACATACAATACTCAGACTTCTACATTTAAATATTTTATATCACAGTAGAACTCAACAATGGTCTTGTAGGTATATGGAGGTACATATGTGCGTACATTTTAAATACAGAAAAGCGGCTTAAATACTTGTTCACGCGAAAGATCTGCCTTTTGTAGACATAAAGCAAAAGGTATTTTACACTCAAGCAAATGTTTTGTATAGACAGAATTATGTTTTTTAATATTATTTACATCCCTTTGTGAGGACCATCTTTAGGGAGGAATAAATTTTTATTCGTTTTCAAGTCATATTTTTAAGTTGTTCTATTTTTTTACAAAAATAACTTTATAGGAAATCCACAAGTTTAGCATTGAAAACAAGGTTAAATGAGAGCTAAGTTAAATGATAAGTACAGACAAACAAATGGGAGATCTATATTTTCACTTAAGAACTGGAAAATATATTTTCTTACACAAAGTTTAAACATTTTAAACGGCTATAGTTTTACGTAGTTTGTTTTGTCCAAGCTCAAACAGACGTGTCCTCTTTATGATATTGCAACTTCCAGTTTGAACTTAGTTCATACCGCAATGTAATATGCTGGGAAATGGAAACTTTGAGTAGTTTGATACTGAACTGCATTCGTTGGTGCAGAGGACTCCATGTCCTTAAGACAACTGGGTTAGTCTGAAGTAGCGTGAAGTGATCACGTAGAATGTAATATATCTTGTTTAATATCAGATTTCCGGTAAATTGGCTTCATATGGTAAATACTAGATGTTGTATAGTATAATTACATTAAATAAAATAAATAAAAATGTTAAATAAAATAAATAAAAGAGGCCAGTAGTGACGCACAAGCTGACTGACTTCAAACAGTCATGTTTTTTAACAGGTTGTGGGCTGGATTCCCACTCGAGGAAATAGAATATTTAATATATTCATTACTTCACCCTGGTATGGAGGCAAAGCGAGGCGTTAAGTTTCGCCACTCAGCATGCAATACCTCCAGAATTCAGTGGAAAATGGGCAACGGATTGTTTTAGCACTAGGTGCTCTCTGCCTAGCCTGGCGTGTGCAGGATACAGCGTGATACAAAAAAAAGTTTTTCACCATTTTAATTTCCTTCAGAACGAAAAAATGGAAATATAAATAAATAAAAGAGAAAAAGTGAAAATTTTATAAAAAAAATAATAATCCTCGGTACCTCGTTCTGGTGAACGAGGAAATGAAAATATTAAATATTTACTTTTCCAAGTAGTAATCGAACCTACAGTCATCGCTTTTACAGTCACACGCTTATGCCTCTGCGCCACGACAGTCTCAAAATGTTACTAATAATTAAATATTTCCAACACTACCTGAGGTAAAAGTTGTAATGTTCGAAGTTGTTTAAGTGAAGTTAGGTAATGACTCATCGCTTTGTTCTCTACGTTCAACTAATATACCATAATATATATTTGATTGAGGTGTTAAGTATATAAATTTCAATACCAAGATTAAAGATAAGAATACTTTGTGAATAATAGTAGCGAAATTTACTTTGACCTAATGCTAATACGCTCCGTTATTCTCTTTCTGCCCGTACTTGAGACTGCGTGACGTGGCAATGCCTTCAGGATGAGGCGGAAAATGGGGAACGGAGTGTTTTAAGAGTTGATTCCCTCTGCCTACCCTGCTGTATGCTAGTAAAAATAACATTCAAATCAATAAGCCCTGACGTAGCGTGACCAAAGCCTAATGATAGATTCTCGTTTACATGCAAATTCTACCGGAACGCCTCTAACCTGTAATTATTAAATATTTAAACCCCTTAAATAACTTTTCAGCGCTGTCAGCTAAATAAGCAACGTATGCTAAACCAATTGGCTCAGGTACGCCGTTAAAATTAATATATTATGTTAAATAATTTTGTTGATACTTTATTTTGGGTGTAAATATTTATGGACTAACATATTTATTATAAAATTTGTCGATCACTGTAGCGAAAGTGAATTGAAAGCTGTAAATGAAAAATGTGAATTGAAATATACTTTGTGAATGGAGGGTTAAATTATACCCCAAGAACGAAATTAAAAGTAAATTCAAATAAATATCCTTCACAATATTTTTAAAGATTCCTTAACTATAAAAAATATTTTGATTAAAAATAAAGCCGAAACATACGATCATATCGATATTATCGATTCTTGTACAAAATGTTTAAATCACGTCGAGTGGACGAACGATGTAAATCCATGCAATTTATAAATTTAAAGGTCAAAAGCAAGTAACAAATCACCCATATGAGGAGAATATACCGAAGTATTAATAATATTTTATTATTATATCATAGTATTTATATATTATATATTTCAAAAAATATTTTTGTATTTTTTTCCATTTCCTTGAGATATTAACACGTATACAAAAAGGGTTGACTGTTCTCAAGGTTCTGCCAAATGCAAAGACATACGGGTAATTTCTAATTAATCTCTTAAAATAATTTCAACCCTTTGGTTCCAACTCAAAGGAACTCCTTGTAGATATTTCTGGCGGAGGAAGGCCGACTTCAGGTTGAAAAGCTAAGTAAATGCAGCACCAGTATGTTCGTTAACCTTTGAGGATATCTAGTTATTTTTTTAATAATTTTTAAGCAAAAAAAGGGTTTTTCTGAGGTCAGTGCAATGGTGCAGATGCACGAGCTCGTGACTGTAAAAGCGACAGGTTGTGGGTTCGATTGCTACTCGAGGACATGAAATATTTAATACTTTTACTCTTAACACTAGACTCCTTATTATATTACCCTGCTGTGAACAGGATACAGCGTGAAGCTTTTATTAATCCGACTTCATTTCTACTAGGTAAGGCTGTAGTTAAGTTTTTAAATGTGCTCAACTATGTGTTAAACTTATTAACAGTAAGTCAAGAATCAAGATACCAACGTACTATATGTAACTTGGACGAAACCGAACTCAACAAGTCAACGCATTCACTAAATAGTATATGTATTTTAGTAAGTGAAAAATAGGGTAAAAGATCTCACTTTTAAAATAGAAATAAACAAGAATAAAAAAGCAAGAAATGTTGTTGTTATATGTTTAAAAGACCTCGTACTCTTTACGGTAACAATAATTCACGAGCCCTTTACTATTTACCTGTAACTAAGGGCCCAAAAATCCGAAAAAGGCCAAACAACTGTTCACACTCATTCCTAAGTAAGTTAAGCCGAAAGGGTTAAACTTGACCACTTAAACTAAAAAGAAATCGTTATTTCCTTAAATCATACGTAAAAATAAATGAAAATTTAAGAGGAAAATCATTAAAATCAGCTTTAGCTTCACGCTGTATCCCGCACACAGCAGGGTAGGCAGAGGGAACCTAGTGTTAAGACACTCCGTTCCCCACTTTCTGCCGAATTCTGGAGGCATTGCGTGTTGAGTGGCAGAACTCAACACCGCGCTTGACCTCGACACCAGAGCGAAGAAATGGAAATATAAATTTAAGTAAATATTTCATCTCCTCGAGTGGGGATCGAACCCACAAAAGTCGGTTTTACAATCACACCTAGTGCCGCTGCGGCACGACTGGCCTCAAATTATAATTAAAATATTTTTTAAAAATGTTAGAGTATTTAACAAACTTTAAGAAGTATGTTGATGCTATCAAGGCGCAGATGCACAAGTGTGTGATGGTGACGCGACGGGTGTGTGTTCGATCCCCACTCGAGGGGATGAATTATTATTTATTAATATTTTAATTTCTTAGTTGTGGCACCAAGGCATAAAGCACGGCATTGTAGTCCGCCACTCTGACTGACTGAGATCCCAGGGCCTTCAGATCTACGTAATTTTGTATTGAAATTTTGAGGAATACATTTTTTTACAAACTGAAGTATGTACAAATTGAAAATACATCTTTTTTGTCCATTTTTATCTTTATTACTGTAACATGGATTAAACTTGATTGTAGACTTAAAATAATCCAGTCTCTCGGTATTGCGGGATCCCGCAAGTATCGGGATCCCGCGGGATTCAAAACACCCAGTCTTGTAACACCGAGATTGAATTTGCAATTGAACTGCGGGATTGGAAGCTCTACTTAGAATATAAAATAAATGATTAGACTTAAAACAAAAAAAATAATGACAGACATCTTTACGAGTCACCTATCCCACTTGAGCCCTATTGGGACGAACCAGAACAAACTCCCGCAACGACTACATTCAACAGTCTCTATGGTACTGTATCGACCTTGTAACATGTCACCTGTTGCTTCAATAGAGATATTGTTTCAATTATACTTTTTGTTTTGTCTTTTTTTCATTTTGTTCGATGTAGAGAAAACATAAAAGATTTTAATAATTAAAATTTTATTGAATTTTGAAAGTTTTCATTGTATTATATTTCGGATAGGTAATATAAGATAATATAATGTGTACTTGATAGACTATTCATATATTATCCTTTATCTTACTTCTCGCATTTACTGGTGTAGACACGGAGTGCATAATACAACATTTACATAACTGCGTTTTTCATTTACTAACAAAGAAACCTGCGGTACTGCGTCTAACTGATACGGTGCTTAAGAGTTTGTGACATGAAATGTTAATAATATTATACTGATAATTAATTATTCAATATTTTCGTTTCCTCGCCCTGGTAACAAGACAAAGTACGACATTGAGTTCCGACGCTCAACTACCGTAAGTACCTCGAAAATTCGGCAGTGTGTGGGGAATGGAGTCTCTTAAAACTAGGTGCTCTCTCTGTTTGTGGGAAACAGCATGAAGCTGAAAAAAATCAAACCTGTTATATACAAAACCTAAAAATGAGTTCAGGAATCGAATACCTTTCTCTAGTAAAAAGTATTCTTCTATTAACAAAAGTTTCACTTTATTTTCATCGTAAGTAACTCAATACCATTTCCAATATATTCGCTGCTGAGTTGGCTCCGAACGTAGTCTTCGGTACAATCTGTTGCTCCCACCCTCAGTTTATTGAGACAGTTACTTTACTATTTATTTGTGAGTTCAAACGGGAAAATAGTGATGTTCTTATATTTGTTTTGTGTCTTGTATCTATTCTTATGTTGTACCATTATTAGTTTATATAGTTTGTGTAGTAAACTATTCATATTATTATCGTAAATTCGTATTATCGTAATATATGTTATATAGGTATTTTCTATGTTATTTAGTTTGCTTATAAGTAGATCAATGTTTACTTTATATTTGTATACTCGTAATGTGTTTTTTTGCCGTTGCCTACAAACATCTATCCCCGATTGACATAATTCCTCTGATTTTATGTCTTTTTCTACCTTATTTTAATAAGGTACAGTAATATATCTCATACATTCGAATAGCACATAAACTAAAATTTATGTAAAAAATTGTACAATTTTACTACAATATAACTATAAGTTTAAGCGGGCGAAGTCGCGGTCGATCACTAGTTAACAAATAATTTTCAACTTCACAATGTCATACAGTATTTTAAAATGAATGCATACATAATTACGTGAGTTGTTGCGTCGATATATCGAATATGAAATTCCATTTTCGTCGAAGACTAATTAGCATGTTTCTCATGAAGTGTTCAAACCTATATATGAGTATATAAGATAAGCTAATATGGCCACAGTTGGGGCTTTTAAGTAATTCGTTTACTTTGCCATTATAATATCTTTGACAGGTAACTTTCTAAGTATTATTTGATAAGTTCAAGTACAAGACATCGTTAGATAGTCAATATTCTTCATACAAATTGTTGGTGTATGGGATATTCGAATGCGGAATGTGGATATGAATATTTTACAATAGCTACCTAAATGCGGCTTTATCCGCTTAAACTTATTGGTGTATTATACCCAAATTATATAAAAGCCCTACTGTATTGTAGCATATTTATCAATCTAATTCTCTATCTAATTTAAAAGGTTCATCTAAATCCGTTCACTAGTTTTTGCGTGAATGTAGAACAAACATTCATCCTCACAAACTTTCACATTTATAATATTAGTAAGATAAGATAAGATTCAGCACTAATGCTATAGATATCAAAATATTCTGTACATTATATAAGAGATTATTTTTCGTTACGTTATTTATAAAATATTAATTTACAAAAACAAAAATATTTCAAATTTAAAACAAACCTATATCAAGTCTAGACCAAACCTTTTGCAGGTTTGATGGTGACATGCCAAATTGAATATTTATGTTCGTCTAAAATAAATATTTACAGATTCTATATTCATATCGTATGAATTTTAAAATTACTCCACGAGGTCGAACATATCAATAACAACCTTTTTTATTGTCCGTATACTACTCTATAAGATTACATAAATAGTTTGCGTTCCCTAAACGAATATTAAGGATTTAATAAATGAAATAGACATATAAAAAAGTCTATTCTCATTTTATTGAAGCTATCCATTTACAATCAATACTGGGAGTAGTCGGTGAAAGCTCATACTCCTACGTATTATTTGTTTGTTAAAATGTCGTGTTTTTTTTACTAAATACAAATAACTATCTTATTTTTTTAAACAACAATAAAGCACATAATGGTGTTTGGTGATTGCGAGTTCATATCCGTGAGTCTCGTTGATATTGACTATAACATAATTATAGTCAATATCAATGAGAGAATAAAATAACCGGCAAAATGTACAGTGTCATAGTAAAAATAGTGATATACATACGATAAGAACGAGAAATAAAGATAAACTTGTTACGCCAAGTTTTCGCCTCCAAAAAGTTAACAAATCTTTTAAGGGTCTGAGTATACGTGTATGTAACAAACTTCCGCAGTGTATTCTAAGTTTGTCACTACCACAATTTAAAATAGCTTTAAAAAAATACCAGCCAATAATGAGGCCAGTCGTGGCGCAGCGGCACAAGGTGTGACTGTAAAACCGACTGGTTGTGGGTTCGATTCCCACTCGAGGAGATGAAATATTTACTTAAATTTATATTTCCATTTCTTCGCTCTGGTGTCGAGGCTAAGCGCAACGTTGAGTTCTGCCACTCAACACGCAATGCCTCCAGAATTCGGCAGAAAGTGGGGAACGGAGTCTCTTAATACTAGGTTCCCTCTGCCTACCCTGCTGTGTGCGGGATACAGCGTGAAGCTGATTTAAAAAAATATTAACAAGTAAAGCTTATTACACTGTTCAAGAATATTTAGAGGATACATATGTATGGAATTAATATCTATTGAATGTCATGCAGGATAGATGTCAGTTGATGTAATAATTAAATCAACTATTGATGAGGGCAACTGTTGAGTTTCTTGCCGGCTCTTTTCAGCAGAACTGCATTCCGAACCGGTGTTAGCTTTTTTTTTGTTCATATGTTCATTCGACGACAATATTTTTAATTTAATTGAATAATATTTAGCGTCTGACTCCAAAGTCTAAACCAATCGTGGCAATTGTGGCAACTAATTTGGGTGGAAAGTATAGAAATGGCGTGAATTGAAATTCAATTTTCTCACCTCGCCTATTTTTGACGCTGAGAAAAGTCATTTACGCAGATCGCTCGTGCACAGTGGAAATATATCTTACGGACCACCGGTACTGTTGGACTTACTAATGTCTGAACACAACACTAGAATCCAGCCGAAATCTCTACAACACAAAAGAGTACTAGAACGCGTTAATTTTCGAGCAGTGGCGCGTGTGTTGGGTACTACAGTACTTGCTACTCGACTAAAATACTAGCGACCATTATCATTATACGAACTAGGCTTTAAACGAGAAATGAGAACTCACAGTTCTCAGAAATAGCACCAACAAAATACCTGAACTAGAAGGTCTTCAAGGACGATAGTGATTATTAGATATTGTCCCTAAGAATAAAACGTAAGTAAAAGAAAGCTATAAATGTTTATGAGTATTTAAATCGTGTTATGGGAATCCAATAACAATTACGAATTTATTCTACTATTTTGAAAAGAACTTTTATTTCGGCAACCATAATTAAATTAAAAATAATTGAGTATCGCATTAGATACCTCCGAGCGATGTATTTAGTGACTATTATAAGGTAACTTTGTTGTGTATAAAATATTTCTTAAAATAAACAATATTCATAAAAAAAATGTTATTAACATTTTTTTTATGAATTTTGTCAATATTTTGAATATTCGAGTTAAATTATTATTTAGCCAGAGGAAACCTAGTGCTAAAAACGTTCCAATCAGTATTAAGTGGCGGAACTCAACGTCGTGCTTTGAACTATTATCATAGCGAAGAAATGATAATAATCAATTATCCAGGAAATATAACCTGCAACCGTCGTGTTAACGACCTCTACCGCTGTCTCTGCGCCGCGTTAGTCTCAATTTAATTTTTTTATCATAATAAATTGTTTATTACAAGTAATAATATTATTATAATTAACGTTCGTTTGAAATTTTAAGTCATTAAATATGTATAGTTTAATTCTTTACCAATATGGCCCCGACGGTATCGCACAATTGGCAGCCTTCGTAAAGGGCAGCGCTGTCATGTCAACGTCGAGAAGAAGAAGAACAAATATAGTCCTAATATTAAAATAAAAAAAAAAGTATATTTTTTAAGCATCGTGCTGTATTCACATGTAGCTAGAGTAGGCAGATTGAGCCCAGTGCAAATAAACTAATAATAAGTAATCGAATAGAATTGAATCGAATAGACTTGTTATAAATTTAAGACGAACGACATTAAATGCCGCATTCTGAAAAAAAAAACATTCACCATAAAATTTATGGTCGATTGATTTCCGTTCAAACGTCATCAATATTTGGCAGCCACGTAAGATCAGCTAAATGTCTCTATATGTTACTCCGCGCCCGTAAAAGGACAAATAAAGTAGCGCGTCTACGTTGGTCACGTACAAACGAGGCCGAGGGATGGATTCCCGATTACAGGTTCTACTTCGTGCGGTAAATCTTACATTCCTCACTCTTATATCACGTGGTTAGGAAAACAAGTGTTTTAGTGGTGATTGTGGGTGATTATTAGCAATTTAGTAAATATATATACATATATCTAAATCAATTAGAAGGTCAAACGTTGAGAATTGTTGTAGGATTGTGCTTAAGGAATAAATAATATAATGTCCATGAAATATAAGTATTTATGTATAGTAAATAACTGATTAAAATACATAGAATACATTCGTTTATATTTACGCTTTATACTCCACATAGCAGGGTAGGCAGAAGGAAGCTGGGAAGTATAAAACAGTCCGTTCCTATTTCTTGGTAGGCTTATACACTTCCGTTCCTCACTTTCCGCCGCATTTTGAAGGTATTGCTGCAATCAAATCCACTCTAAAAGTTATTGATCGATGTTGACGTTAAAAATAATGAGTTTTACTCTAAGTAGTACCCAAACGAAGGCAAAATAAGGAATAATAATGAATTTATTTGATCTTCTTAAAACTGGACTCTGAAGCTCTTCACTCAGTACTTGTCTTGTTTTGATTTCCCTCGAGACGTTCAACGAGCTGGTACGAGCATGAGAACAACAGACCACAGAGATTGATTTTATCAAAGGCTTTTAATTGTTAATAAGTTACCATCTATATAATATTGTTTTTACAGGTCTTTGATATTTTTCTCTTTTAATTTCTTTGTTATCTTGTCTATTGTGTAAGTAGATAATATTAATATTTTTTTTAGCATACAGTAGTTATATAACGCATGAGCATTTTTTTAGCTTTACTGTGTATTCCGCACACAACACTTTAAGCAGAGGAAGCCGGAGAAGCTAGTGTTAAGAAAATCTCCGTTCTCATTAATACTATTCCGTTCCTCACTTTTTACCGATTTCTGGACACATTGCATGTTGAGTGACGGAACTCAACGCCGCATGCTTGAAGCTTATAATTGCAGTATTGATATAAAACTTTACCTGTTACTACTACACATTTTGAAGATAAAAATAGTGTGTCAAATAAAATAAAGGAAAGTATTAAATACACTCGAAGAAACTGCAAAGTATTTTTTTACATCCAATTTTTACCTGAGCGTGATAAATATATATTTATCACGTTGTAGGTAAAAAATAATGTGAAAAAATGTCGTAAAATATTAAATTATCTAATCTTTATTGAAGCAGAAAAATAAAAAATAAATAAATGTCACTAAGCTATTGTTAGTTATAACATCAAAGAGTTACGCTAAAAATATACTTCATACAATAATAATGAAAAATAGATTTTAGATATTACCATCATCTATTATTTATCGATACCATACTTTTATTCGGACTTGATGGACGATTAATCTCACATTTCTAAAGTATATGAAGAAGTTTCAAGTTGAAGTTGCACGATTTAACCCTTTTCAGTAGCGTCTTCAGGGTCAAGGCTCGACGAAGTGAAACCTGAGCTGAACCGTTCATAAATCAACCTTATGATGAAGTGAGATGCTTTGTATTAGATGATTTGGAAATATCTCATAACTTCTATTAATATCTCTCTCCTCAAGTTTAATTTATATTGTATACTAGTATATATATAATTCAAGTTAGTTAGATAGTGAAATGAGGATCTGGTCAAGATCGCCAGAAACCGATGAAACCAGACGGTGAGCCACCGATCTTCGTTGATGTTAATGAGAGCAAAATATACAGCTGAGAGTGATTATCTTGTTGATGGTCTTGTCAGCTCCTCCACCAGAACGGCACGACTGTCGGTTATTAAGAGTACATCAAAGAAATAGAAGAGATATCCAGCAATAGGCGTCGTTAGGCTGAAATGATGAAATAAGATTTTACAAAGTACAATTACCTACTCAAAAAAATATAAGTAATTATTTGCTTCTCATTTCGGTCACAATATTATAGTTTTAGATAACATTAAAAGTATCACTTACTCTTTTATACAAATGATAATTCAACAAGGCCTAATAAAGGCAAATAATCCTTCGGCAAATTCTTTTGAAAGTATACCAGCTTTAGGTATTTCAACTAACAACAATCTATCAAGAATGTGACTCGTTAACTAATTAACAATTAACTTGAAACTAATAAACAACTAATTTTGTAGAATATAGTTTTAGATGTATCAACTAACGTCGATGAGATAAGTGGATGTTAGGTAACATTTGTTCGTCGTTTAAACAAGGTAACTTAAGACTCTAGAAAGTTTTGTTAAGCATTTCTTGTATCTTTTTGCTAAAAAGTGATTCACTAGTCTGTTCACTACTTTTAGCTTTATATACGTATTGCGTTTTTTATTATTATTTTTAGCTTTACTCTGTCCTTTGTAAAGTAGTGCTCTGCTAACACGGCGAAGCGCGACATTGAGTTACGTAAATGAACAAACAATGCCTCATAAATTCGGCGGAAAGTGAAGAACGGAGTGTCTTATCACTAGGTTGTTGTTGTTATCATGCTGTAATTCATATACGCGGGATATGAGGATGATTTTATTATGTAGATACAGAGTGTTATGCTCACTTGATACTTAAGCGTCATATACATTATAACAATAAGAGTAAATTATTCATTAGCATATGCAAATTGTATATGACGTCTCACACTTTGCACGTTAACATGCTAACAACCTTCTATATATTGTTCCTCGTTGGTACAGTACAGTACACACTAAATAAAGTACAGACACTGAAACTGTCACGACAGCGTGTGACTGTCAACGCAACAGGTTGTGGGTTTCAATTCCTACTCACGGAAATGAAATATTTAAAATTTATATAATTAAGCTCCTTCTTTCTGCTGCTTCAAGCGGAATGCAAGCTAAGAACAAAGAATATTTTCCGCTGAGGAAAGAATTTGCTTAAAAAACGATTTCAGTTTTTCTTATGTTACTTCGTAAAATGTTGAATATGATAAATACATGAAATGCCTCAATATTGAACGGTATCTTCTTCTAAAATACCACTGTATACAAAACTAAAAAATAAGAAAATATTTCGATGACAGGCGAAAAAGATACTCAGAGACCGCAGTTTGGTAAGACGTGTTAAAAGCTATGCTAAAATCTAAAAAAAGAACATATTTTTATTTTTTACAGAGTTTGACTCGTGCGAATTAGTTATTTAATGTTTAGATTTTTCTCACTCTGTAAGAAGACAAAACGCCGCGTTGAGATTCGCCTCTCAACCAAAGTGGCGAACGAAGTGTTTCTAGTCATCAATCATACATTTGATATTTCTATACTCACATGTAGTGTGTATAATAATATTATTGTAAACGATATATTGGCTTTTTGTACACACAATGAAGGGCAATTACCTAACTTTTTTACCGTCTAGGGATTTTGTATGTTATTTCATAGTTGAAACTATAAAATAAAATATGTTGAAACAATCACATTTTTTTAATTTTGATTCTTTTCATGAAACAGAAAATAAAATAGTAGAACCTAAAAAATCTTGTCGTCGCACTAGCGACTGACGTGTAGTGATAGTTAAAATTGCTCTTATAATTTATTTAATAAATATATAGACTTATATTTTTGAATGTTTTAATAACATAGAACCGGACTATAGAGTAATATATCTTTTAGAATTTATAGTATTTTTAAACACTATTTCATAACACTAGGTATATTTTATATTTTATCGACACTCGAAAAAATTAAAAGAAGTTTTATCCCCCACAGCAACAGGACTGGCATGGGGAACATAGTGTTAAGTCACGCCATTCCCGATTTTTGAAGTTTTAGGTGTAAACATGTAATAATATCATAGGTAAGAAGAAGGCAAGAAGAGCGAGAAAGCCCCATGAAAGATCAGTAAAGATTTTGCATTACTTTAAAATTATAAATAGTAACCCTTAACACGTTTATTTTAAATGCGAAAACCAAAACATGAATGTTCTTGTCTAACTTTCTGGAAACAATACATCTGTGGCGAAATGTTAACAACAATAGATCATTTGTTACAAAGCCTGAATTTGCGGTACAATGGGGTATTAAATGGTGAAAAAGAGTTCTCATTTTAGTGATTTTTAGCAAGGATATATAAATACAAAATAATATTGTTGTTTTTTTTCTCACGTCTCGCATATAGTAAAGTAGATACTTTTACCCAATTTTCGAGACATTGCGTGTTGAGTGGCGGAACACAACGTCGTGTTTCTTATCAGAAATATAAAAATATTTCATTGTGCGGATTGTGACGCGAATATAGTTTTTGCAGTTATAGCTAGACACTGTGCCGCTGCAAATTAAAGCTCTTTTGATATTATAAATTTATTTATATTTTCTTAAGAATTTGGTTCCGAATTTAGTAGAGACTAGAGAGTACTATATAGCGCTTTGTTTTGATATTACCGCTCATTTAGAGAACGAAGGTGGTGGAACCAGATGTTCTTATTTATAGTAATTCATAGTAAAGTTATTTTATTAGAATAGCTTATACTAAATAGTTAATGTACCTTCTTGATTATGATATAACTGTAGAATTTTCTATTAGAAAATTTCAAGACAGTTTTTACTTTTTCGTTACCATTAAAAAAATTAAAATGTATACAAAAATATCTAAATTAAATAAACTTCAAAAAAATTCATGATTAAATTACTATCAAAGTTATTTTTAATTAGCATGAACAAAGTAACAAGCTATTTTCATGCAAATAATGAAAATGAAATATGAAAAGCTAAAGGTACAAAATGTAAGTCTAATTCCAGAAATACCTCATTAAGGTATGTGTGTTTCGGACAAACGGACCCGTACATAGTTATATGGAAACTTGTAGTTTACCTCATTCACAAGCGATACGCTTCAAATTAGTACCCTATCTGTACCTTTGCTGTATTTATGTTATTTCAAAGCTCATTTAAATTTAGAAAGCTAATTCTCGAGAGCTTTGATGCTTAAACTTCGTAAGTTATTTCACATTGATATATGTATATATATATATATATTTGTTATATTTGTATTAAGTGCTATTTTTTATTTTCGTAATATTACACAATTAAGTTGATTTATTTTTTTACAAATTTAGCCACAATAAGAATATAAGAGAATGAAAGTATTTATTTGTAAAATAATGTTGCACATAAATAAAATGGTTAAAGGAACCAACAATTCACCATGAATTGTCAAAAATGAAAAGATTTTTTTCGAGGAATGTATAAACAATAAGAAGCCATTTATTATTTAAATCGCATATAAAGTATTAAACGAAGTGATTTTCTCCTAAACAGCCCACGCGCAAACTTTTGAGTTTTAAAATATATTAAATAGGTTTCTGTTGTCTTTGAAAACAAGCTTCTTAAATAAAAATAGCCAGACTATTTATTCCCCAGGTAGGTTCATGTTACTCTTTCAACTCTATGTTTGGGGAATTTAAAATGAAGTAATTATATGAAAACAAAATTTAATGTATTTTTATAGTGACGCCGAGTGTTGGGGCGGTTAGAATCTTTATTGCTATTTGTGTTTAAGAACCGCATAAGACAAAATATGTGGAAGTTTTGACTTTTATGTTTTAATTCTTAATATAGAAAAGGCTTAAAACTAATAATTTCTACAAAAATCTATCTCCAAAATAAGTATTTTTTTATTAATGGATACTCTAATTAATATTATAAGAACTTTAAATAATATATTAGATAATCAATCGTCTTAATACCAAGCTCCCTCTGCCGGTAGGCACAGCAGGTTACTACTGTGTGCGGAGTACAGCGACAAGATAAAAGAAGAAAAAATTGTTTATGAGTTAAAACTAGCAATTCATTTATTGGTAGCTTAGTGATTTATTAGAGCCTGAGAAACGTAGACCGCGACGAGGCTCATCTCCAGCTAATCCGATTATACTCTGTTCGAGGACGACTATTGGCCCACAAAAGTGGGCGCGTTGAAGTATCAAAGAGTTCGCGTAATAAACTGTATATTATTTTAATATTATGTTATAAAACATGCTTAGTGTTTTTTTATAAATATCCAAAAAAACATTAATTTTATAATTTTTGCATTTGTAGGTATATTATTCATAGCAGCAGTCAACGCAACATGTTGTGGGTTCGATTCCACTCGAGGAAATGAAATATTTTTATTTGTTTGCTCTAGTGTCGAGGCAAAGCGCAGCGTTAAGTTCCGCCACTCTACACGCAATGCCTCCAGAGTTTGAGGGAAACTGGGGAATGACTGCCTTAATATAAGGTTCTATCTGCCTACCCTATCTGTCACGTGAGTGACACAGTGTGACTGTCCGTTCCCATTATAACACTTCCGTTGACCATCTTCCGACGAATTCCAAGGCATTGTGTGCTAGCAGAACTCAACGTCGCACTTTGTCTCATTACCAGAGATCAAAAAGAAATATTAAATATATTAAATTTTAGGAGTGGGAATCGCACAAGCAACCGTCGCGTTAAAGTGACAGACTTGTGCCACAGGGAGTGCACAGTGCCCTGTGAACTCACCACACTCACCTATAATGACTTCTAATATGTAAATTCGTAATTGTTTATAGATTGAAAAATCTAAGAATTTTTAATTCTTTCAAAGTAAAAAAATACAATAAATGTTGATCGCTGTATAGAAACATATCTGTATATATAAGACATAATGTCTAAGATTGCTTCAATAGTTTGTGTGGTTTCCCATTATTGAATATATAAACTATCAGCTTTACGCTGTATCCTGCTCACAGCAGAGTAGGCAGAGGGAACCTAGTGTTAAGAAACTCTGTTCCCCACTTTCTGCAGAACTCAACGCCGCGCTTAACCTCGACACCAGAGTGAAGAAATGGAAATATAAATTTAAGTAAATATTTCACCTTCTCGAGTGGGTATCGAACCCACAACCAATCGGTTTTACAGTCACACCTCGTGTCGCTGCGCCACGACTGGCCTCAATATTCATATATTCAATACATAATTCTATCTATTAATATAATATATGTTATTTATTTCGTGTACTGAAAAATCTACCATTTAGATATATATATTTTATTAAATTTATGACAACTCAAGAAACTTTCTAACTTTATTAAAATCTACAAACAGTAAAGTACGCGAAAGAAAAAATGGTTCAGTATAATGAGAACATTTCAGTATAATGAGGGGCATCCTTGGAATATATGAAGTTTTTATTTACAAATTCATATTTACACCTTTTTTTGATTTATAAAGATTATTTTACGATTTTTTACGGGGAAAGTGGGGAACGGAGTGTTTTATTACTACATTCCCTATGAGCTATGTGCGAGATACACTATGAAGCTGATTTGATTTGATTTAATTTATTTTTATGATTGCACTGCGATCTTATTGCGCTGTTTAGCACTCATGCACTTCCATTGGTTTCTTGAAGAGGTTTCTTTTAGAAATAAGCCCGACGTTGTAAATATCTTATCACAACAAAAAAATCTTTATTTTATAATTTCAAATAAATGTATGAATAGTGTATAAATTAAAATATATTTTAATAATACATTTAATTTTCTTTTTAACCATGAGAGACGGAAATGGGAAGCCTACTTAATGAAATAAGGCTCTTTACTTAGGAGTTCAACCCTTAAAATACCTTTACAATTACAATAAGGTACCATTGAATGATGGTGAGGCTCAATGTTGTTATTTGGCTTCTCTTTTGTGCAGTAAGATAGAGACGGTGGACCGTTGTCTTTCCGCTAATTTCACACTGTTTACCGCATGTAGCAGGGCAGGCAGAGAGAGCCTAATGTTAAGACACTCCGCTCTCCACATTCCGCCGAATTCTGGAGGCATTGCGAGTTGAGAAGCGCAATTTAACGCCGCGCTTTGCCTCTACACAAGAGCGAAGAAATTAAAATTTTAAATATTTAATTTCCTCGACTGGGAATCAAATCCACAAGCTATCGAGTTTACAGTCATCACCTTTTGTTTGCGCCATGACCTCACTCTGGTTGAACCTCTTTTATCAAAAATATAGTTAGATGTATAGAAACGGTAAAAGTGTCGTTTTCTGTAATTTATTTCCCGAACAGTAACGCATAGCCACCTGAGCTAACAACTTTTATCGCCCATTATTACGGCGAGTCGTATTTTTTTATTAATCCTGCGGAAATTTATGACTTATTATATAGGTAGAGTGTTCATGGTTGAAATCTATAAAGTCTTTAGATTTTATTATATTTGATTTTATGAGAATGTATTATATTTAAAGTTCTTTATTTAAAGTTGGTGATTAATTTTTTTATCAATCACTACTCGACACGCTTCTGAAGCTAAGTAAAATAAATATATATAATATATATTTATTAAAATAGTTAAATTGATTAGATTACACTGAATAAGTAAGTATCTGACGTACAAAAGAAAAGAAAAACGAGCCTGTTTGACCATATTTGAGTAGGATTCAAAGAGATATTGTAACTGTTTGCACATTATATTAAAATAGATGCTGTTTAACTACATACTAAGGTGAAACTCAAACATGAGACGGTGTTCCTATAATATGACCCGACCAAGCCCAATCCTTTGATGTTCACAGAACTCGAAGTTGATGTAGATCAAGAATAAATGGTTAAAGTTTTTGCACTCCCATAAGGAGAGTAAGTCGCTTTGACATAATTTAAAGTAAAGTAATTTATGTCTTGAGGTTTAAATTATTTTGTTACGAATATTTTTTTTTATAAAAAATATATTTTTGTCATATATCTTCTTTAGATTAATTAAGAAATTATGCGAAATGTGACGAAATTGGGACATACCTTATTGGAATGATTGTGACTTTGTATTTGATTCGTAACAAAAGAAAACTATACCAGCCGTGGCGCAGGGGCACATGCTTGCGACTGTAAGCGCGAGAGATCGTAGGTTCGATTTTGAGGGGTTCTTACTAGAAAGGAATCTCTTTGATTCGTTATAAGTACGAATATAAACACGAAGGGCATTTCTTACTAAGATAAAAAAAATATTCTTGTTTTTGTGTGTATGTGTGTGTGTTTTTTTGTTTACTTTAAAATAGATATCCCTTTTTGAAATTGAGGAGTTTAGAAGATGAAAATAAAAAGATATTTTTTTGTTATAGTTTGTTTTATAGAACTACATTAACAACTTAAGATTATTTTAAATGAATTTCTTAAGACGATTAACGCCCAATATTAATAACCTATCTCCAACGTCAATCTTAGATTGTTTCATACATCTATCCAATCTAGAGAGTAAAAAAATATATATTTAAAATATTCAAATTTCTTTTTTATACTTTCCTCAATTAAGAAAATAATAATTAAATTGATGAAAGTTGACTTTTTTTTAATTAAATGGAATAACAATTTACAATATAGAAAAAATGCCACCAGTATGAAAATATTTCCTGTCGGGCTTCCGTAATTAAATTGCGGACCCTTGTGATTGCGTCATGTCCATTCACTCGGCATATTGGTGGAAAGCGTCTTTTACGTTTTTTATCAATAAAAAAATTTAAAACTAATATACAAGTACTAATATTCTTTAATATATTACTCTTTTTTTATATAATTACTATAGCAATTTTCATCATATGTGTACTAAAAAATATCAATTATAATCAAATACTTTCATAATGGATATATCCCGTACACAGCGGGTAGACAGTGGGAACTTGGATAGTCAGCGTCACACCGTAACCGTTCTCCAGTTTCCATTACCTGTTAAATGGCCGAACTCAACGCTGCGCATTGCCTCATTACCAGAGCGAGGAAATGATAATATAAAATATTTCATTTCCTCGAGAAGAAAGAGTGGCGGATCCGGATCCGGAATATAGTGAACAAAATGAAAAAAATATTAATAAATAATTATTCATTCTCCTGAATGTGTGTCGAACCCACAACCGTCTCATTTTCAGTCACATTTATACAACTACACCACGATGGCCTCGTAGTTGAAATTTGGCAAGATATGAAAATTGATATTAAAAATAAAGAAAAACAGTACAAAGAATGAAAAGATATATAAATTTACAGAAAAAAAAACATTACAAACTTATATTTGTAATTAATTTTGCTCGATAATAGTGCATACGCTCGTAAAATTAAATTTGTCAATAATTATAAGTTATTGTTGACATCCATAAGTGATTATATGAAATGACGATTTAAAATGATACATTACATAGATACTCTATACAACACAAGCAACCAACAAACATTGTAGACTACAAATAAATAAATGTCCCACAGTATTCACAACAAAAGGATGCGGTCGAGGAAACATCAATACACGTTTCGATATTGTATGCTCCCCTACAGACCGCCAACAATGGTGTTGTCATGGGTCCTCAACACGAGCACGCCGTCCCTGGACAGAGTTGAGTGACTTTGTCATAACCCAACTTGAGGACCAGAAGTTTAATTAGAAGAGTTCCGCAATAAATTCTAAAGAGTCAAAATCAGTTAATTTCGCAGCACATTTGCGGCGAATATTCGTTTCATTACTTACTTATTCATAAAACTCCAAAAGAAAAGTAATCAAGTTTTTAATGAATAAATAATGAATGCTACTTTGGGAGATTTTTTCTCCTTTTGTAACATATAAAATATATTTGCCCAGTATGCTGTTGAAATATTGAATTAAAGCATAAGAGCACGTTCCGATGGCAAGCGCTAAGCGCACGTTTTGATAACGCGCGTTTATCATTCATCCAGGCCGTACACATGCTAACGCGCGTTTTAATAAACTCACCAATGCGTTCTGTCAGATCATTGACTTTCTATGTTTCCGTCCAGTGTAACGCGCCCTTTCGACGCAGACAGACATGTTTTAAGGTTCATCAGTATTAGTTTATCCAGAAATCGTCCGAAATAGAAGCCGAAGCTTTCTATAAATATGATACGCTACTGACCCTTGTACATCTTCGACAAATATAACAATTACTAGATACTGAACCTCGGCGGCCGCGGCAATGCGCGTTGATCGTCTAACAAGCGCGTGTCATGTGTACACTACACAAAACTGTAGCGCGCGTTGAACGCTTGTCGTGTGAACTTACTCTTAATTCACTCATTTAACAGTTAGCCGGTTTGTTTTATTTAACAATAAATTGCCATTTTTATTCGCTTCTATATAAATTATAAAATGAGAGCAGTCGTAGCGCAGGGACACAAGTATTTGTGATTATAAAGGTAACAATTTAGAAGTTCGATTTCCACTCGAAAAAAAAACAATATTTAATATTTTCATCTCTTCACTGTGGTGTCGAGGCAAAGCGCGGCGTTGAGCTCCGTCACATAATGCCTCCAGAATTCAGCGGACAGTGAGGAGTGGAGTGACATTCAGGATGCCGTGAAGCTGATATATATTTTTTAAAAACTATAAATCTAATGTTTCTATTACTATTTACAAAAATCGCAAAATTTGTAACAAAATATTTTTCCTAATTCAAAATCTTTGATTGTTTCAGATTCTATTGGCACAATTTTAAGCTGGTAAGTATTATATTATGAGGTTGCTTCATTAAATATAGAATATAGATCCTGTTATAGTTAGATTGAGTGTACACATATCAATATTCAACACCTAATTAATGTTATATGTATGGGTTAAATGTTAAGCGTGTATGCAAAAATGTATAAACTACTATTGAATGAGGATTAAATAAAACTTTTTAAAAATATTACTATCGAATAAAATTTATTTATTCGTTTTAATAATATTTACCGAAAAATCACGAAAATAAACACATAAAAGACAAAAGTGTCCAAATAACCACCATACACTAACCCATACATTCGTAAAAGGTACTTACAATCACCGCTAGCCAATCAAGGGACATTCAAATACTTTTATAACGTCAGTATAAATTGCGTCCATTCACTCTCTCCTTACAAAGTAGGTAAATATTAAACTTGCAGTTATACTAATCTAACCTGACCTCGATCTATTCACCTACACAGCTGAAAAAGATTTTCTTACCTAATCTTTTACGTATAAATATGTCAAAGAAAATCTTTGACATATTTTTGTAAAAAAATACTTGCTGTGCCTGTTTTTAATTTTACACTGTATCTCATATATTAAAAAGTAAGCAGAGAGAACCTAGTGCTAAGACACTCCATTCACTGCTTTCCAACTCAACGCCGCCGTACTTTGCTTTATCAGAACGGAGCAAAAAAATCATTCCCCCGAGTGGCTATTGGGCCCACAACAAACTATTCAAGTTACATAAAATTATGAAGAAATTTACAGTGTAGTTTGTTTTTTAATTTTAAACTTTTAACTCAAAAGCAAATTAGTAAATCCCATGATAATATTGCCTGAAGCACTTAGTTAATTACCTTAGTTCCGTTTCCATTAAACACCTATCATAACAAGCTTGTCAAAAGTTTTATAACGAACGAAAATAAACTTACCTAAGTAAGTTTATCGTTATCAAGTAAAAGCGACATTAGTCTAAACTAACGTCGCTTTTACTTGGTTAATATATTTACATATGCTTTTACGATATAATATTTGAAAAACATTGAATTTTCTTAATTTCATCATCAATACAATGATAAACTCAGTTTTTTTTTCACTCAGTGCTGGATATTCAAACTAACTCTGTCCGTATCCAAATGGTTCCGGCGAGCTTGATTGCGTCGTTAGTGTATTGATGGAGAGGTCTACCAACTTAGCGTCACTCAGCTTGTAACTACTCGAGACCCTGTAGCTTTACAAGAGCCTGCAGTTATTTTGGTTATGTATGAATTTAAATGATTAACACAAATTGTAAATCATTGGAAAACCTGTATTTTATATATAAAGTTTATTTTAGTTAATTTGGTACCTACCAAATTTAGATGTTTCTACATTAAGTAGACACGAGTATGACACAATAACAAAGTATAATTTAATAGTGGGTAATCCTATGATATAATTACCATACCTTTTTTAAATTTTTAAACAAAGTAGTTCAAAATAATATTGCTGTGAAATTTCATAAAAGCAACTGTGGTTCAGTGGTGGGTCAGTGAGACTGACTGATTGCAAGCGCTATTTGCCATTGTAAGTTTAATCTTCTCTCTGAAAATCTAATATAATATCTTCATTCTAACATAATTTGGTGGTGCTAAAATCCACTATCCAACATGCATGTCTGATTCGGTAAATAGAGAAAGGAATTACAGAAGAGATCCTCTAGCCAAGCTCTACCTACCGCTGCTGTCCGGGAAAAGATATAATACTCAAAACAAAATAAAACCCTTAGCAATGACAAGTTCTCAGCATTGACTTCTTAAAGAGACAAGAATAGACCTTTTACTTTGGGCTACTTATTAAAATGTTGTAGGTCTTCTCTGAAACCCTTATAAAGGTTTTTCTTATAATAAATGCAAAGCTATACGTTTATAAATAAAAATATTACTAATAATAATAGAGGTCGTCGTGGCGTAGGGGCACAAGTGTGTGACTGTAACGCGATAGTTGTAGGTTCGATGCTAACTCGAGGGAATGAATTATTAATTATCAATATTTTTATTTTCTTCGCTCTGGTACTAAGGCAAAAAGTCGGGCGGTGTGTTCCGCCACTCAAAACGCAATGCTTCAAAAAATTCGGCGGAAAGTAAGGAACGGAGTGTCGTCGTGAGTGCTATGTACGGGTTTTTTTTTTTGCAAATTTTTAAATCTATTATTTTTTAAGTTTATCTCTACATAAAGTAACATTTACACCTAATCTAATGAAATCGGAATTCGTAATTGTAGATTAATCGTTTAACCATACCCTTCACGTAGTAGCGGCGTTTTTAACAAAGAGTTCCAAATGTATATATTGCTTGTGTGTGTATACTGTTTATAGCTGTAGTACAACAAGTACAAGAAACTAAATTGTACTGTTACACTTATCTAATCTGGACACTATTTCTATAAGTCACTAGCAACAGGCTCTCGGCTTCGCCCGCTCATACTACATTTTTTTTGTTTTTCTATCCGATTTATTTTTGCGATATTTTAAAGACAACCCATACATACATTGTAAAGTAAAATTTGCCAAAATACAATACTAAAATCTGTATTTAAATCCAATTTATTAGTATCCAGCAGTTTCTAAGATTAACGTACATATAGAGAAAAAATTATAAATCATTCAATATCTCAATTTTCTCATATATCTTCCATGTACAGACAGCGATCAGTTACAATTTTATTATACATATAGGTATGATCTCCCATATGACATAGACATAACCCACTTTATTTGGATATAATAATAGTTATTTATATCAAACACGCAGCTCAGTGAACATGTAACAACTCCAAGTCGTCCCGCGCGTATCGTCTACTCCCTCCATCTTGTTGTTTCCCTCGAGCAACGATCAGCAACTGGAATCGCTAGAATGTCTGAAGTGCTTCTTTGATGTTTCGGGTCAAGTTCGGGTGAAAGCGAACTCCTAATGTAGGTCAGTGCGCGAATTCTTAATATTTACAATTGAAATTTTGTTGCATATGGCCCTAAAATTGTACTAAATTAATTACTTGATATTTTTGCTAACTTTTTTTCCGACCGAGACCGAGAGAACCACTAATGACCGCACTCCATCCTCTGCTTTTCGCTGAAACAGAGCCAGAGTGTTAAGTGACGAAGCCTGAATGTATTTTAAAACAACAATAATAATATTTTGATAAAATCATTCATTATAAATTTTGTTATAGTATCCAGCTTAATTCATTTTTTTTACGACACTAAGTAAATAACACTTTCTGCATAATAAAATAAGTAACTTCTTAACATCATAACCTACTTTATATTAACAAAATTAAATCAAAATTTTTTATCGTAGGCTTAAAACTTTTAAACGTTGAAATACGAGTATGTGAGACAAACAGCAATAACACAGAAGCTGTCAATTCACAATGATATATGACTGGGGTTAAAGTCTAACATTAAATTTAATTACCGCCGATCATCTAGACTGTTCTAGACACTGTGGAAGATGTATTAACTATTAATGACGTGACGATGGAGATCTACTCATATGAATGCAGTAAATATATTACCATAATTATATATATTTTCATTATACATATATCCATGTAAAATTTCAAAATAAAATGAAAATTTAAAACATACACATCTGAATTAAAATTCAGGAATATTAAAACTATGAAAAAACAGCATATAGCAAAACATAAGCGAAATATTGAAGAAGAAAGTGGGGACGGTAGTGTTGTACCCTGCTGTGTGCGGGATACAGCGTGAAGATATAATAAAATACGAATATACGTGATAATGTAGAAGCTTTTAAAGCAAATTGATTGGCCGCAACAAACAACAGCTCTGATAGTTGGTTCGTTTTCATTACTTATGACAGCTAATGAATGAGAACAATATATGTAATATATTCTATAAACACTTTTTACTATTTAAATTTATTAGAGTCTGGCAACCCGCTCGCGGCCTCGCTCGTTTGCACTACACTATCATAATTCATATTAAAAATCTATTCCTATATTGAAAAGTAAAGTTTCCGATAGCAATTTTGTCGAATAAAATGGTATAACGGTTTTTTTAGCTTCGCCTTACATTCTGCATGCACAGGGTAGCCAGAGGGAGCCTAATGCTAAGACACTCTCCTCCCCATTTTCCGTAGAATTTTCGAATTTTTGACATTAGCGTGAACAAACACGGACAGATTACAAATATATAGATTAATGCTAGGAGGAAGAAGATATTAAATACATTTTTTTAATATATCAAAAACTAATAACAAAAAACTGTGTGGAGAAATGTCTCTGGATGAATTATCTCTTTGCTAATACGTATATAATGTATTGATCATTTAAACCATTTTAAGTTCCATTGTCGTTGCGCAATAAACCTTGCCTGAACTTTGGTAACATTTTTCTCAAATCTGTTTCGTGATATTGAGTTGAGATTTTCGATTCATTTTATAAAATGTATATTAAATGGTTTTTGGAAAATTTTAATTTAAAATATGAAAATATGATGAAAGTATGCAGTAGACCCTAAATAATAAATATTCGATTCTTCTGTCTACTCCGTTACGTGCGGGATACAGAGTGAAGATAGAAAAAGTAAATATTATTAAAATAAATATTATTTTATTATTTTACACTTCAAACAATTTTACTTTGGATGCGATCCCCTTTCAATTCCATATTGAATAAAGGCAGGTCAAGTACAATCCCCGGCATCTATAAATAGTTCGAGACCTACGCATATAGCGTTACCTGGGAATCAAAATACATCATTTCAAAATTCGCCAATTATTTCTGTTTTTGTGTATGATTATTATTATAGGGCCGTCGTAGTGCAGAGACACAGCATCTGATAGTAAACGCGACGGTTTTGGGTTCGAATCGCACTCGAAGATATGAATAAATTTTATTTTCATTATCAACAAGCAATATATCGAATGGACGAAGAGTGAGATGTGGAGCGTCTTAACACTAGATTCTCTACTGTGCAGGAAAAAGTGTGAAGCTGTAAAGTTTATTACATTTTGTAATCATTATATTATTTTTGTCTATGTTAAACTGAAATAATATATAACCTACATGAATAAATATACACACAAAAACAAAAAATAGAATAAACAATTATATATTTCGACAAATAAATCATAATAGAAATACAATATAATTATTAAAATACCTCAAATGAAAACTAAATAGACAAAATAACCAGAAAACAGTTTTATTTCTTCAATAAATTTATAAAATAGTTACATTATTAGAATTGTAAATGTAATATTGATGGAAGGATTCGGAAAATCCGCCACTTATCTACAACTTGCGTTACGGAAACGTCAGTCATTTTATATTTATACTTTTGAGGATATCTCAAAATGCATGGGGGAGAAAAACGAAAGGATTTCGAGGGACATCCCCAGTTTTAGTGTAACGAAATACTTTTCATAATATCGTTCGAAACGAAATCCGTAACGTAATATTATTTGCTCAAATTATTGTTTTGTTTATTACAATATATTTAGTATCTCTCTTAGATATATTATAGTGGTAATCATTGTGACAAAGTTTATAAGACTTTATTCTCTCAATCATGTATAATTCCAGTCCCGTTGTGGCGCAGAGTCACAAGTTGTGGATTCGATTACCACTCGAGGGAATGAAATATTTAATATACATTTACTTGTTCTGGTAATGAAAACAACGCAGCGTTGAGCTTCGCCACGCAACACGCAAAGTGGGGAACGAAAATGTTTTAATGGGAACAGAATGTCTTAATACTTTATTCCCAGGATCCTTCTGCCTACTCTGCTATGTATGTGTAAAGTTTAAAAAAATATTTTATGTAAATTCTATTAGAATGAATGACAAACATTAGCTTTTAGTACAAAAATAACCAATTATATAAAAACTTGTACTATTTAGGTTAGCTTTTAATATAATTTATAAAAATAAGGGATTTGAGTATCATATATTATAATTTTTTTAAATACGAAATTTTCATATTATTTATACCAATGATTCAGAGAACAGTTGAAGAATGTTTTTAAAGTAAAAGGTGGAGTGTCCTGACTCTTAGTTCCCTCTGCCTACCCAGCTATATATGGCTCACAGACAGAGCGAAGATATAAAAAAAGAATGCAAAATTGGTCTTAATATCATTTAATATTCCATCTAATATGATCGAAGTAACCGAAATCACCTCATACAATATTAGTTCCGCGTGTCACATCCACTCGACGATCCCTGCTCTTACTTAGGTAAGGGTAATAAAATTTCATTTATGATTGAACATATTTTGCCTCAACTACAAAAGCTACTTCTATAGATTATCAGAAATGTCACCGATCTTTTAAGTTGATCATTTCACAGATTTCGTGATAAAAATATTAGCAATATATATATATATATATATATATATATATATATATATATATATATATATATATATATATATATATATATATATATATATTGTCTATTCTACTAATATTATAAATGTAAAAGTTTGTGAGGATGGATACACACGTTGCTTCCACTTTCGAGCAAAAACTACTGAACGAATTTAAATGTAACTTTACAGAAATATAGCTTGTACATCAGAGTAACTCATAGACTACAATTTGTGTATAGATTGTGTATAGCTTGGCTATAATATTAAAATAAGTTTAAAAGGAAGCTACGTGTGGTTCGCTAATATGTAATAAGTGTAACTTGGTGTTTTTTATAGTACTTCACTTCACATAGATTACTTTCACACTTTGGAGACTATATTGGAAAAACACGTGCCCAATGTCGATCACACTATAATCCTTGGGGATTTTAATACATGTATTAGAAAAAATGATTTTCGTGCGAAGCATCTTCTTAACATTATTAACAGTTCAAATTTAACATTACTTCCTACAAATTCCACACATCATTTCCCTAACTGTGCTCCATCCCAACTTGACCTTATAATAGTTTCCTCGGCTAATTTTGAACACAAAACTCCACGGACAATGTTCCGCTGAAGCCTTTTCCTACCATGATTTGATGTATTTGTCTTATAATGTTCGTCCTCCTAAAGTCAAGCCATCTGTTGTCATGCGACGTAGTTTTACAAATTTTAATAATGAGGAGTTTATGCGTGACCTTACTAAAATCGACTGGAACACCATCGTTATCGCCGACAATATTGATACTAAATTAGATATATTCAATTCCTTACTCACGGAACTCTATGACAAGCATGCTCCATTTAGACCTATTAAGTTAAAACATTTACCTGCTCCATGGATTACGCAAGATATTAGATCCTTGATGGCAAAAAGAAATCGAGCTAAATATAAGTATAGACATAATCCTACTGATCAAAATTTTTCAAGATATAAGATCTTGCGTAATCGGTGTAGCAGAGTTTGCAGAGATGCGCAACGAAACTACATCGACTCTAATTTACAAAATTTAAATTCACGAAAATCCTGGCAGTTTCTTGAATCGTTAGGCATCGGTCGGCAACGTCAAGACTTGAACCGCGATATTGATGTTGATGCGTTAAATACGCATTTCACATCAATTTTACCTATGGACGGTACTATTAAGGCAAATACATTGAATCTTATCAGTTCCCTGCCGTTTCCATCAACCAATCCCTTCCATTTTTCTGAAGTCACATTAGCCAAAGTCAAAAAAAATATTTTGGGTATAAAATCGGATGCCGCTGGTTTCGATGGTATCAATCGTAAAATGGTTATCTTACCCCTTAATGTTATAGCTCCTGTAATAACTCACATTTTAAATTTTTCCCTGACCAGTAATTCCTTTCCTAACGTGTGGCGAATAACCCGCATTTTTCCCATACCAAAGTCCAAAGATCCAAATTCCTTTTCTCACTACCGTCCCATTTCAATACTTCCATTCCTGTCAAAGGTTTTAGAACGTATTGTCTCGCAACAGCTAAATCAGTACCTTTTAAAAAACCATATACTATCTGATTTGCAGTCTGGTTTTCGTTGTGCACACAGTACAGTCACTGCATTAATTAAAGTCTGTGATGATATACGGATAAATATGGATAGACAACATGTTACCATTATTGCTCTGCTCGATTTTAGTAATGCTTTTAGCACAGTAGATACTGACCTACTACTCGCTGTTCTACGGTCAATTAACATCTTTTCTCAAGCTACAGAATGGTTCAGAGGCTATTTATCTGATCGGAGACAATACGTACAAGCCAATGACAAAATATCTTCCTTTCGTTCTTCTTCTATGGGTGTTCCTCAAGGAGGTGTCCTTTCTCCTCTCCTGTTCTCTATTTTCATTGATACTATCTCCCAAAACCTTTCCTCATCCTATCATCTATATGCTGACGACTTGCAGATTTACATAGCTACTCCTTCGAGTGACATAGACGAAGCTATTCGTAAATTCAATAGGGATTTGCAGAACGTCGCTACGTGGAGCAGGTCTTATGGCTTAACCGTTAATCCTGGCAAATCACAGGTTAGTATCATAGGTAGTACAAATCAGTTAAAAAAATTAAATATAAATGGCCTTCCTACTATACGGTTTGATGATGCTGATTTAATTGTTAGGCCGACTATTAAAAACCTTGGGATAGTTTTAGACAACTCACTATCTTGGTCAGTGCAGATAGCTGAGGTCAGCAGAAAACTATTCGCTAATATCGGAGCCATGAAAAGATGGAAATATTTTCTACCTATCAAAACCAAAACTACTCTAGCTCATTCGCTACTGATACCGATTTTAGATTATGCTGACTCATGTTACCCGGATTTATCTGAGGAACAATTGAATAAACTAGAGCGGTTACAAAATCTATGTATAAGATTTGTCTTTGGCCTGCGTAAATACGATCACGTCTCTGAGTATCGTCGTCAGCTTGGATGGCTTCCTATTAGACTTCGCCGCAATTATCGTATGCTTACCCTTCTTTATTCGATCCTATACAATCCTTTCGCACCCTCTTATTTAAAAGAGAGATTCAACTTCCTTGGTTCCGATTCTCTTCTACGCCTTGAACTAAGGTCGCAAAGTGATAACCTCCTCAAACTTCCATCCTGCCATACCCACTTCTATTCCAACTCCTTTACTGTGAAAGTTGCTATTCTCTGGAATGCACTTCCTACTGAAGTGCGACATTCAGTGTCACTTAACGTTTTTAAAAAACGTCTAAAACAACACCTTTTTAATTTAGAAAATGTGTAGACTCTTCTATTATATCTATTATTTATATTGTACATATTATGTTATATTACATGTAGTATTTGTTTGTATAAGAATATGTATGTTTATAGGTATTTATATTAGTTATAAATATATGTGTATTGTGTATTAGTTTATATATTTTTGTATATATCATAAGTATATTATATGTTACTTAGTATTATCTTTTTTTTGTTATGTGCACTTAACGTTATTCCACTCTTCTGTTTTTATATTTTATGTCCTTTGTTTTGGAAGGTTGCCTGTAAGAGATTGCTTGAAGCAATAAGGCCGCCTTTGCATACTTGTTTGTATTTATTTCTTTTCTGTGTGTGTATTTTTTTTTTTTGTGTGCAATAAAGTATAAACTAAAACTAAAACTAAAACTAAAACTAAATTTGACATTTTCGTATGTAGTTCTATACGTATGTTATGTATATAAAATAATGAGTTCTGAGTGAAATATAAGTACTTATTACTAGGGGAAAGTGTTAAGTTAACAAAGTAAAGTATTACGAAAGTAAATTTATAATAACTTGTTTTCAAAAATACTATCTATTTGTATTTGGTAGGGTTTCAAGGACTACATTTCTTAAATTGTAAAGATGAATTTTATTATACTTTTCAATTACTTTTCCTAAGTATATGCCTTATCATTAATGGTACTCAAAATTAATGTATACTTCTCAATAAAACGTCAAAAATAAAAAATATTTGAAATTTGGAAAACTTGGACGAATTTCTGTATTTTGACGAAAAATATCAAATTCAGTTTCACTTCAATTTCGATTCGATGTCACAGCACGTCCCCACCGACGCGGTATGTAACACTGACAAATGTATAGGTAGGAGATACTATAAAGATAAAATACGGAATATTTTTCATTCATTTTTCAACGAGAGCGTCAATTTTATGCATTGTGTTCACAAAGTTTTTATTTTAATTAGATATTATTACATTTAGCTTATAGAATTTAGAAAATGTTGAAGAAGAAGTAGCATTTTTTTACTTGGTGCTTAATTTTAGGTACGTGTAAAGGATTTTATTTAATCACCGCCATGAAGCAGTAATATAATCAATATTCATATTTAAAATATATAACATTTAATTCATATATTTTTTGATGATTAATTTAATTATTTTTCAAAGTTTTACGTGTATTTTTTAGTATATTTTATACGAATCGCAAATAAAATGTAAGATTACACGTAGTAATATGCCAATTTTATTTCTATATTTTACTATCTATCTAATGCCCGCCCGAGGAGAATCCAGACAATATAACACAAACAGTATAACTCATGTATCATTTCTTAATAAATCAACAAGTAGTTTATATGCAAATGGAGTTCAATTCCAAACGTTTATTTGATCGTTGTGAGCTAAAGACGAGTGAGACGTGTGCTGTGATTAATGTACTGACAAATGAGATAGGTATATACGTATATAGAGCATTCGACTGTTTCTAATACGCTTTTATTAGATAGAGTTGTAACTATATAACTTTGAAATAAAATGTATGACACTCATTTGATTCACTTGTAATAATTATTTTTCGTGTAGCTATCTATCATATTACAGAGTCCAGTCGCGGAGGAGTGTGACTATAAATGCGACAAAGTGTGATTTTATTATTGTCGAAGAAATATAACTACTATTAATTCACTATTTTCATTTCTTCGCTCTGTTATCGAAGCGAAGGGCGGCGTTGAGCTCCGCTACTCAACACAATTTCTCCATAATTCGATGGAAAGTGGAAAGCAGAGTGTTTTAACCCTCTGCCTGTCCTCCTACATTTCAGAGTTTTCTAGTGGACAATTCTATCATATCATTCAATGTTCAAAGCACATTCTCTGGCGCTTGTGACACTTGTGTAAAAAATCAATTTAAATATTTATTCACGAAAAAGTTACAAGAAAGTGCAACACATTCTATTATGATTTTTTTATGACATTATCGTCAAAGAATTTTTGATTGTTTTAAATAAAAAAATACGACCATTGTTGATATTTGATATTTATAAAATATACATAAAGCTAATTATTTATTACTCGTATATATTTTTGTAACTTTATGTTCTTTTTACCTATATAATATACTCTGTTAAATGTGCTGATGTTAGTGAATAATTTAATTAACTCATTCAGAAACAGCCTTAAATGTTAAATTATTGATTTGAAGCATTCATAATATTCTTTGTAAAATAACTGTAATAATTGCATATTAACTCCTGTACACTTTTTTAATTAGTTACATATATTATATGAACGAACCGAACGAAATATTTTCATTTTATAAACACCCATATATATATATATATATATATATATATATATATATATATATATATATATATATCATTTTATATTAAACCATACGCAAATTATAGCTGCAAGTTGCGACTCTACGGAATACTGTAAATTACTGTGATATTGTTGACCTTGTTTAGAGTAAGCGAGGACCGCAGTGACTAACCACTTCTTTCACTTGTTAAATTACACTACACAGAAATGGAACCTGGTTTTATGACCTTTTAGATTATGTTTTTGTTTTCCTTATGTATGTATATCCCCGATCCCTAAGTGGGTATTGAACGTATAACTAATACATGTTTTATATTTATGCTAAGACCAGACCTCTTTTAACCTGGCACAAAACCCTGTGACGCTGTAGACGCTGTATAGGGCCAACAGCACACTATACAATCGAAAAGAAACCACGTTTACAGTTAGACCCTATCATATTGCGTGATAGTATCTAAATATATTATATAAATGTAAGCAAATTTATATATTCTATATGAGAATTTCTGATGCGTCTATGAAATGCGTACTATCTGATGTGAACGGAAGTTCTCTTCATTACATCTATTTTGCATACAAATCAAATTTAACGAGCGCTATGACGTCACTTACAAGTATAATATATTGAAGTATATTTTCTTTATGTAAATTTTGTTAGCTGTGAAATATAAGGATGTTTATATAAATAGTAGTGTAACCATTTTTTTATATTTTTAGCTTCACGCTGTAACCCGCATTCTGGAGGCATCGCTTATTGAGCCACTCAACCAGTCGCTTTGCCTCGACACAAGAGCGAAGAAATGAAACTATTAAATATTACATTTTCTCGAAAACAGAAATGAAAATATTAAATATTTATTTTTCTCGAGTGTGAATCGAACCCACAACATTTCACGTTTACAGCCACACGCTTGCACGCGTGCCCCTGTGGCACGAAAGGCCTCCTTAATAATGTAATAATGGAAAGTTATGCATTTTATATTACCAAATCTGGATTGATTTGAATTGGTCACATTTATTATATTTACCTTAGATTTATTATATTTATAAATAAATAAAATAAAAAAGATATTGCCGTTTAATTTAAATGACTGCTATAGTAAAACTTGACTGACGTAGCTTCCATTAAGTGATATTCTTGAGTAAGTCTAATGGTACGTCTATTATAAAGTGCTTTTAGAGTCACTTTGAAACTAGCAGTATTTTTATCTATTGAGCTTACGTGCAGATGACGCGAGAAGGTGAGTGATGGGAAACTCAAAATAATGTGGTATTAATTTATTTATCTTAGATAATTTTGTCATATTCGGTTAGATTTGTCGCAACATTTGCATCCGTGTCACACAACAACATATTTATATTTATATATAGATATTTAACTTATTACAACCGCCCCGTTCTTCCCGTCTGCCCCACTAGGGGGACAGCGAGTAGCTGCGTTATGTTAGTTAAAGTACAAACACATAAGACAATTCCATAACATACCTTTCAAATATATCCAGCGTAGCTTGTTCCTTGTTGTTGTGTGAGTAAATTAAAATAAGCTATTCCCTAAGTGAGAATCGAACATACAAGAGTCGCAATTACAGTCAAACGCTGTGCCGCTGCACTATGACGGCTTCTTAATCTTATGAATATATTAATTGTATTAAATTAATACATAAATTGTTAAATATCCAATTCTATATAAATCAATATGGAAATTTTTTAGTAAATATAAATTTGTTTACCTTTACTCTGTATACCGCGGTACTAATCTAGGTAACTAAGACAATCCGTTCCCTATTTTCCACCGAATTCTGGAGGCATTGCGTGTTGAGTGACGGAACTCAACGCCGCGCTTTGCCTCAGCATCAGAGCGAAGAAGTTAAAATATGAAATATTTAATTATCTCGAGTGGGAATTGAAACTACAACCTGTATTTACAGTCACACGCTGTGCCCCTGCGCCAGGACTGGCCTCAATAGTGAACTGGTAATAGCAGTATTCATATAAAATCAAATTCACTGAGAGATTATTCATAAGAGGAGAGTCGTAAGTCGATTACAACATTACAGAGTTACGGCGACTGATTCTAAACGAGCTACAAATGTATGCAAAGTGCATTCGGACGATAGAGCTTAAAATATATTGTACATATAAATTTGTTCATATTGTTATTATATATGTATATATGTCTGTCTGTAACCTTTATTCACAAGACAAGGGGTTGTTGACATGAAATATTTTATTTTATTATCTATTCTTCTTATTACTATTTTTAAATGGTTGTGATTTTAAAAGTATAAGAATTTTAGTTGTATTTGTATTATTCCTACGCTCACAATTCCGCCCTGCAATATGCAAGATAATAAATATAGATAGTACCAATAAAGCACTGCTCTATGAACATTTCAATTCACCATCTTTAAAAAAAATGGCGGAAACAATAACAATGTGCTAAATGTCATCATTTCTGTGTATATGTTTGTGTTTAGTATTTTTGTGTTTAGTTTAGTGTTCACAATTTAAGATATTTGTATTTATAGTCTTAATTTCGGAAGTAAATAAATATCGATCACTGGTGCTTGTGGGTTACTGGTGCCCTCACCCTATGTGCTGTTTTAGCAGCTTCCCCGTCTTACTCGCTTAGGAAGGAACCTACTGTGAAGTTCTTCAATTTCTACTCAAAATCCGACAAAATATAATAAATTAAATATAATCATCCCCTCAGTGGTGATCGAACGCATAGCCGTCGCGTCGCTGCCCCACTGCGCCACGACGGCCTCTACATACAGCATATAAGCTAAGCTTACTTAGCCTACGTGACTTCATTGCATTGAAATATTTCAAATATTAATCAATATACCAACTACAAAATAATATTTTGTTAATACAATTACTGTGTTTTTCCATAAGCAACTACATACAATACTCAGACTTCTACATTTTAATACTTTATATCATAGTAGAACTATGAACTAGAACAATGGTCTTGGTATATAGGTATATGGAGGTACACATGTGCATACATTTTAAATACAGAAAATTGGCTTAAATACTTGTTCACGTGAAAGCCCTGCCTTTTGTAAACATAAAGCAAAAGATATTTTAGACTCAAGCTAATGCTTTGTATAGACAGGGCTGTGTATATTAATATTATTTACATCTCTTTGTGAGGACCACTTTCAGGGAGGAATAAATTTTTATTTCGTTTTCAAGTCATATTTTTTCGTTGTTCTATTTTTTTTACAAATATAACTTTATAGGAAATCCACAAGTTTAGTATTGAAGACAAGGTTAAATGAGAGCCAAGTTAAATGGTAAGTACAGACAAACAAATGGATGCCGAGCTCTAAGTTTCACTCGATATTTTTTTACGTACAGTCGATAGTATATTTAAAAGTTAATATATTTCCAGCCTGTACTGGACTATAAGTTTGATATTATATAAAAAGTATATTGTAAAAAAAAGCCAAGTCAAGTTGGTATCTTGATAAAATTTTAAAAAAATATCAATTTTGTGTAACAAAAAATTACACTTAAAATTATTTTCTTAAAACAATTTTTTCACTTAAAAACTGAAAAACATATTTTCTTACACAAAGTTTCAACATTTTAAACGGCTATAGTTTTGCGTAGTTTGTTTAGTCCAAGCTCAAACAGACGTGTCCTCTTTATGATATAGCAATTTCCAGTTTGAACTTAGTTTATACTGCAATGTAATATGCTGGGAAATGGAAACTTTGAGAAGCTTAGATATTGAACTGCATTCGTTGGCGCAGAGGACTCCATGGCCTTAAAACAACTGGGCTAGTCTTAAGTAGCGTGAAGTGATCAGGTAGAATGTAATATGCCTTGTTTAATATGAGCTTTCCGGTAAACTGGCTTCATATAGTACATACTAGATGTTTTATAGAGTAATAAAATAAAATAAATAAAAATGTAGAGACCAGTCGTGACGCACAGGCTGACTAACTGTAAACATGGCAAGTTGTGGGTTCGATTCCCACTCGAGAAATTCAAATATCTAATATTTTACTTACTTCGCTCTGGTGTGGAGGCAAAGCACGGCGTCAAGTTGCAGTATGCAATGCCTTCAGAATTTAATGGAAAATGGGCAATGGAGTGTGTAAGCACTAACTTTTCTCTGTCTACCCTGCTGTGTGCGGAAAAACATCCTCGGTATCTCGTTCTGGTGAAAATATTAAATAATTATTTTGCCGAGCAGTAATCGAACCTACAATCATCCCTTTTACAGTCACACACCGCTTGTGCCTTTGCGCTACGACAGTCTTAAAATGTTATATTATATATATTTTCAAATATTTTCAACACTATCTGAGGTAAAAGTATTATATTTGATGTTGTTTGAAGTGAACTCATCGCTTTGTTCTCAAAGTTCAACCGATTTACCACAATGTGTGTTTGATACTAAGATACTTTGTGAATAATAATAGTAGTAAGATTGACTTTGACTTTGACTTAAAGTTAAGACGCTCCGTTAAACCCTTGCCGCCCGTACTTGAGACTGCGTGACGTGAAAATGAGGAACGGAGAGTCTTAACATTAGATTCCCTCTGCCTACCCTCTATGAGTCTATATGCTGGTAAAAAAAACATTTAATTCAATGAACCCTGACGTAGCGTGGCCGAAACCTAATTATCGATTCTTGTTTACATGCAAATTCGATCAGAACGCCTCTAACCCATTATTATTAAATCGTTTAACTTTTTAAATAACTTTTCAGCGCTGTCAGTTAAATAAACAACGTATGCTAACGCAATTGGTTCGGGTATGCCTTTAAAATTAATATTTAATCTTAAATAATTTTGTTGAGACTTTATTTTGGGTTAAAATTTTTATACACTCACATATTTATTAAGTTAGTCTATCACTGTAGCGGAATTAAATTGGAAGCTGTGAATTTCATACACATATAATCATTTATATGTCGTGTACAAATAAATCGGCACCGATTTGTATAAAATATGAAATTCAGACTCTTTGATTGAAAGTTTGTATGGAAAAATCTTTGAATCGCCACCGATTTTTCTGAAAAGTTAAATTCAGACTGTTAAAAATATTTTATTGAACACGTGTTTCGTGGTGTTTTTAGAATTCAAATAAACGCAAGCAAATAAGCGGGTGAAGCCGCGCGCGCCCACTAGTTATACCATTCACAATATTTTAAAGATTCCTTTACTTTGTTATTTTTTTGCGCTTGGTGTCGCAGGCGGAAAACTTAGTTAGATAGAATAATTTAAATTTCAATTTAAAATTTTAAAAATATGCGTTTTATACATAATAATAAAAAACCCTATTCCACTTGAACCCTACTGGGACGAACCAGAACAAACTCCCGCAACGACTCCATTTAACAGTCTCCGCGGTACTGTATCCATCTTGTGACATATAACCTGTTGCTTCACTAGATTTGTTATATTGTTTCAATAGTACTTTTTTTTTGTTATTTTTTTCATTTTGTCCGATGTGGAAAAAACATGAAAGATTTTAATAATTAAATTTTTATTGAATTTTCAACATTTTTATTGAATTATATTTCGGATATATATTATACTAGCGGCCCGCCCACGGCTTCGCTCGCTTAAAATACATGATTATTGATTTAATAAGCAGAATTGATTGACAACTCTAATGATTTCTAATATGATTTTTTTACGACATTATCGTAACTTCTATGAGAATTTTTGATTGTTTCGAACTAAAAAATATGGCCAATGTTGATATTTGATATTCATAAAATATATATAAATCTAATTATTTATTATATGTATATATTTTTGTAACATTACGTTCTTTTTACCTATTTTATGTTTTTTAAAGCTCTGATAAATGTGCTGATGTCACTTAATAATTTAATGTACTGCTTCAGAAACAGCCTTAAATGTGAAAATTATTTATTGATTTGGGTAAGGATTCATAATATTCTTTGTAAAATAACTGTAATATTTGCATATTAACTCCTGTAAAGTTTATAAATTAGTTGCATATATCATTGGCTAAATGTACAATTGGTAAATATGTAGTTATTACAGAGTACACGTAGAAAGGATGTTTTTTTTTAAAACAAATAAATTGGTGAAATTTTCAAGTAAATCGGTTCAGTACTTTCAGAGAAAATGTGGACATAAATATCGACAGACAGACAGAAAAGAATTTAAAAAAATATCTTTTTGCTTTCTATTATTCTTTTTAAGTGTCCCTCTATCCATTTCAGTCAAAATTACTAAATATACAGACAAAATATTTTTACTGTCTTATTATATATAGAGATAGAGATAATATATTGTGTACTTGATATACTATTCACAATAATTTGTGAGTTTTGTTGTATTATTATTCTTTAACTTACTTCTCGCATTTACTGGTGTAGGCACAGAGTACATTATATAACATCTATATGACTGCGTTTTTCACTTACTATTGAAGAAACTTACGGTACTTCATCTAACTGATTATTTACTCAATATTTTCAAGTGTGGCGTTGAGTTCCAACGTCCAACTACCGTAAATACCTCGAAAATTCGGCGGTGTGTGGGGAATGGAGCATCTTAAAACTAGGTGCTCTCTCTGTTTGTGGGAAACAGCATGAAGCTGAAATAAACTCAAAACTATTATATACAAAGTCTAAAAATGAGTTCAGGAATCGAATACTTTTCTCCAGTAAAAAAGAATTTTTCTATTAACAAAAGTTTAACTTTATTTTTTCGTAAGTAACTTCATACCATTTTCAATCGGCACCGTAGTCTTCGGTACAATCTGTTGCTCCCATCCACAGTTATTGAGACAGTTAGTTTACTATTTATTTGTGAGTTCGAACGGGAAAATAGTGATCTATATATATAAAAGGACTTGTGCTGACTGACTGAGGTAAGACGCACGCAGAGCCGTAACCGCTGATGGTAGAAACGTGAAATTTGGGCAGATGTTTATTTTCATATTCTGGACATCCACTAAGAAGGAAATTTGAAAAAATTTAACCCTAAAGGGGTGAAATAGGGGTTGAAAGTTTGTATGGATTTTTTTTTAATCTGTACGGATTTATATAAAATTTGAAATTCTGACTTTAAAATATTTCATTGAACACGTGTTTCATGGTTTTTAAGAATTCACCCCCAAAGGGTTCAAATAAGGGGTTGGAACTTTATATGGAAAAATCTTTAAATTGCCATCAATTTTTATAAAATTTTAAGTTCAGACTGTTAAAAATATTTTATTGAACACAATAAAATATTTTATTGTTTCGTGGTTTTTTTAGAATTCACTCCTAATAAACGGGCAAAGCCGCGCGCGCCCTCTAGTGTTCTTATATTTGTTTTGTCTCTACTCTCTTTATCCTTATGTTATACCATTATTCGTTTGTATAGTTTGTGTAGTAAATTATTCATATTATTATTGTACTTTATATAGGTCTTTTCTATGTTATTTTGTATGTTTATAAGTAGATTAATGTTAATTCTATATTTGTATTCTCGTAATGTTTTTTTCTTTGCCGTTGCCTACAAGTAACTATTTTTTGATGTTATAGTCTCTTTTTACCCTACTTTAATACGATATAGTAATTTTTTCCATAAATTTTAGTTTATGTGCTATTTGAATGTATGAGATATATCATACTAATCGAATATTTGAATAACACATAAACTAAAATTTGTGTAAAAAAATTGTACAATTTATAATATAAGTTAAAGCGGGCGAAGTCGTGAGTGGATCGCTAGGTAACAAAGAATTTGAAATTTCACAATGTCATACAGTATTTTAAAATGAATGCGTACATAATTACGTGAGTCATTGCGTCGATATATCGAATACGAAATTCCATTTTCGTCGAAAACTAATTAGCGTTTAATATGTTTCTCGTGAAGTGTTCAAACCTATGTGCGAGTATATAAGATAATATGATCAGAGTTGGGGCTTTTAAGTGATTCGTTTACCTTTGCCCTTATAATATCTTTGACAGCTACAAGACATCGTTAGATAGTCAACATTCTCCCTACAGATTTTTGATGTATGGAATATTCGAAGTCGGAATGTGGATATGAATATTTTACACTAGCTACCCAAGCGCGGCTTCGCCCGTTTAAGTTATTGGTATATTATAGCCAAATTATATCAAATATTTACATGTATTGTAGCATATGTATTAATCTGACTTAAAAGCTATATTACTATAAAGTTTCGTCTATTTTAGACACTGAGAAAAGTAATTTACACAAACCGCTCGTGCCCAAAGGACATATGCCTAACGGACAACCGGTACTGTTGGACTCACTAATGTCTAAACACAACACTAGAATCCAGCAGAAATCTCTACAACACAAAAGAGTCTAGTACTCTTAACGCGTTATTTTTTGAGCAGTGGCGCGTGTGTTGGGTACTACATTACTTGTTACTCAACTAAAATACCAGCTATCATCATCATTATACGAACTAGGCTTTAAACGAGAAAGGAGTACTCACGGTTCTCAGAAATAGCACCAACAAAATATCTGAACTTGAAGGTCTTCAAAGACGATAATGATTATTAGTTATTGCCCCCAAGAATAAAACGTAAGTAAAAGAAAGCTATAAATGTTTATGAGTATTTAAATCGTGTTGCGGAAATCCAATAACAATTACGAATTTAATCTACCATTTTGAAAATAACTTTTATTTCGGCAACCATAATTAAATTAAAAATAATTGAGTATCGTATTGGATACCTCCGAGCGATGTGTTTAGTGACTATTATAAGGTAACTTTGTTGTGTATAAAATATTTCTTAAAATAAACAATATTCATAAAAAAAATGTTATTAACATTTTTTTTATGAATTTTGTCAATATTTTGAATATTCGAGTTAAATTATTATTTAGCCAGAGGAAACCTAGTGCTAAAAACGTTCCAATCAGTATTAAGTGGCGGAACTCAACGTCGTGCTTTGAACTATTATCATAGCGAAGAAATGATAATAATCAATTATCCAGGAAATATAACCTGCAACCGTCGTGTTAACGACCTCTACCGCTGTCTCTGCGCCGCATTAGTCTCAATTCAATTTTTTTATCATAATAAATTGTTTATTACAAGTAATAATATTATTATAATTAACGTTCGTTTGAAATTTTAAGTCATTAAATATGTATAGTTTAATTCTTTACCAATATGGCCCCGACGGTATCGCACAATTGGCAGCCTTCGTAAAGGGCAGCGCTGTCATGTCAACGTCGAGAAGAAGAAGAACAAATATAGTCCTAATATTAAAATAAAAAAAAAAGTATATTTTTTAAGCATCGTGCTGTATTCACATGTAGCTAGAGTAGGCAGATTGAGCCCAGTGCAAAGAAACTAATAATAAGTAATCGAATAGAATCACTTGTTATAAATTTAAGACGAACGACATTAAATGCCGCATTCTGAAAAAAAAAACATTCACCATAAAATTTATGGTCGATTGATTTCCGTTCAAACGTCATCAATATTTGGCAGCCACGTAAGATCAGCTAAATGTCTCTATATGTTACTCCGCGCCCGTAAAAGGACAAATAAAGTAGTGCGTCTACGTTGGTCACGTACAAACGAGCCCGAGGGATGGATTCCCGATTACAGGTTCTACTTCGTGCGGTAAATCTTACATTCCTCACTCTTATATCACGTGGTTAGGAAAACAAGTGTTTTAGTGGTGATTGTGGGTGATTATTAGCAATTTAGTAAATATATATACATATATCTAAATCAATTAGAAGGTCAAACGTTGAGAATTGTTGTAGGATTGTGCTTAAGGAATAAATAATATAATGTCCATGAAATATAAGTATTTATGTATAGTAAATAACTGATTAAAATACATAGAATACATTCGTTTATATTTACGCTTTATACTCCACATAGCAGGGTAGGCAGAAGGAAGCTGGGAAGTATAAAACAGTCCGTTCCTATTTCTTGGTAGGCTTATACACTTCCGTTCCTCACTTTCCGCCGCATTTTGAAGGTATTGCTGCAATCAAATCCACTCTAAAAGTTATTGATCGATGTTGACGTTAAAAATAATGAGTTTTACTCTAAGTAGTACCCAAACGAAGGCAAAATAAGGAATAATAATGAATTTATTTGATCTTCTTAAAACTGGACTCTGAAGCTCTTCACTCAGTACTTGTCTTGTTTTGATTTCCCTCGAGACGTTCAACGAGCTGGTACGAGCATGAGAACAACAGACCACAGAGATTGATTTTATCAAAGGCTTTTAATTGTTAATAAGTTACCATCTATATAATATTGTTTTTACAGGTCTTTGATATTTTTCTCTTTTAATTTCTTTGTTATCTTGTCTATTGTGTAAGTAGATAATATTAATATTTTTTTTAGCATACAATAGTTATATAACGCATGAGCATTTTTTTAGCTTTACTGTGTATTCCGCACACAACACTTTAAGCAGAGGAAGCCGGAGAAGCTAGTGTTAAGAAAATCTCCGTTCTCATTAATACTATTCCGTTCATCACTTTTTACCGATTTCTGGACACATTGCATGTTGAGTGACGGAACTCAACGCCGCATGCTTGAAGCTTATAATTGCAGTATTGATATAAAACTTTACCTGTTACTACTACACATTTTGAAGATAAAAATAGTGTGTCAAATAAAATAAAGGAAAGTATTAAATACACTCGAAGAAACTGCAAAGTATTTTTTTACATCCAATTTTTACATGAGCGTGATAAATATATATTTATCACGTTGTAGGTAAAAAATAATGTGAAAAAATGTCGTAAAATATTAAATTATCTAATCTTTATTGAAGCAGAAAAATAAAAAATAAATAAATGTCACTAAGCTATTGTTAGTTATAACATCAAAGAGTTACGCTAAAAATATACTTCATACAATAACAAATGAAAAATAGATTTTAGATATTATTACCATTATTTATTATTTATCGATACCATACTTTTATTCGGACATGATGCACGATTTATCTCACATTTCTACAGTATATAAAGAAGTTTCAAGTTAAAATTGCATGATTTAACCCTTTTCAGTAGCGTCTTCAGGGTCAAGGCTCTCGACGAAGTGAAACCTGCGGCTAAACCGTTCATAAATCAACCTTACTGATAAAGTGAGTTGCTTTGTATGAGATGATTTGGAAATATCTCATAAGTTTTATGGACATCTATCTCTTCTCGAGTTTCATTTGTATTGTATACTGGTGTATACTATTCACACTAAATCGCCTAAATTTTGTATGAATCAAGTTAGTTACATAGTGAAGTCAGGATCTGGTCAAGGTCGCCGGAAACCGATGAATACAGACAGTGAGCAGCCGATCGTCGTTGATGATATTTACGAGAGCCAGATATCCAGCTGAGGCTGATTATCTTGCTGATGGTCTTGTCAGCTCCTCCACCAAGACCTACCAGAACGGCACGACTGTCGGTTATTAAGAGTACATCAAAGAAATAGAAGAGATATCCAGCAATATGTGTCGTAAGGCTGAAATGATGGATTTTGATTTTACAAAGTACAATTACCTGCTCGAAAAAATATAAGAAATGATTGACTTCTTATTTTGCTTACAATATTAACGTTTTAGATAACATAAATAGTATCACTTACACTTTTATATAAATGATAATTCAACGAGGCATAATAAAGCCAAATAATCCTTTGACAAATTCTATTGAAAGTATACCAGCTTTAGGTAATTCAACTATATAATAAGTAACATTCATATATTTTTAATTTTGATTCTGTTTCATAAAATAAAAAATAAAATAGTAGAACCTGAAAAGACTTTTCGTCGCACTAATGACTGGTGTGTAGTGATAGCTAAAGTTGCTCTTATAATTTATTTAATAAATTTATACGCAAAATGTGACTGAAATATCTTTATAATAGACATATATTTTTGAATGTTTTATTGATATGATCCCGACTATAAAATAATATATTTTAAAATTTAAAGTATTTTAAAACATTGTTTCATAACACTAGGTATATTTTATATTTTAACGACACTCGAAAAATTAAAGGGCATTGCAAAGGCAAAGGCAAAACAGGCATGGGGAAAATAGTGTTAAGACATCCGCATTTTTGAAGTTTTAGGTAAGTTTATACTAATATCGTAGGTGAAGTTATATATTTTCTTTTTTTTTTCCTGAATAGGCACGAAGAGCGAGAAAACCCCATTAAAGATTAGTTAAGATTTTGCATTACTTTGAAATTATAAATAGTAATACATAAAACGTTTATTTTAAATGCGAAAACCAAAACATGAATGTTCTTGTCTAACTTTCTGGAAACAATACATCTGTGGCGAAATGTTAACAACAATAGATCATTTGTTACGAAGCCTAAAGTTGCGGTATTTAGTGGTGAAAAAGAGTTTTTTAACAAAGATATATAAAATACATCTTGTAATTGCGTTGATTTAAAAGCTTGAATTTTTTTGTTCTTCAAAGGTCAAACCATAAACATAAATATTTGATATAAATTTTAGCTTGATATACGATCTTGACAGATGGACAGACAGACAATAAGGAATCCGTTTTTACCTTTTAAAGTACGAAATCTTAAAAACAATAAAAATATTTAAACTCAACTGATGACTATACATATTATTACATACAAAAGAAATTTGGTTAAGCTCGAAATTTCAAACACATGTGTCTCTTATTTTCTAAATCATTGAATTCGTGACAACATGCAAAATAGATATACTGAAAGCGATTTTAATAAAAAAAAAAAAGAAAATCTTGTTTAAGGAATTACTGTTATCAAGTATCTACTTGTGTTATACTTATGTTACTTTTTATTCTTTTGATTTTATTGTTATCAAACAATAAAACTAAACTGGCAAGAGCTCATAATAAAAAATATATATTATATTGAATCTAAGTCCTTTGCAAATTTTATTCACTGGCATGGAAAGTATTTAATTCGTTTTCAGTTCACCGCTGTGGCGTATAAAGCGCAGCGTTTAGTTCCGCCACTTAACACACGATATCTCGAAATTTCGACTGAATATAACGAACTGAGTGTATTAGTACCCTAGATTCCCTCAGCCTGATTTGTGAGAAAGTGCGTGAAGCTGCTAGTGAACCATCCAGATCACTAACCAAACCACTGTCCCAGAGAATGACAAGCCAAAGCCAAAAAGAAATGAATATATTTTAAATATTCAAATTTTAAATCCATATAATTTTCTTTTTTATATTTTCCTCCATTAAGAAAGCAATAATAAAATTGATGTAAGATTACTTTTTTTAATTAAATGGAATAACAATTTACAATATAGAAAAATTGCTTCCAGTACAAAAATATTTCCTCTCGGGTTTCCGTAATTAGATTGCGAACCCTTGTGATTGCGTCATGTCCATTCACCCGGCATATTGATGGAAAGCGTCTTTTACGTTTTTTATCAAAACAAAATTTTAAAACTAATATACGAGTACTAATATAGTTTAATATATTACTCTTTTTTATATAATAATTATTACAATTTTGTACATATGTGTACTATAGAATATCCATTATAATCAAATACTTTAATAATGGATATATCCCGTACAAGGCAGGTAGACAGAGGGAACTTCTCAGCGAATTTCCAGAGCTAGGAAATGATAATATTAAATATTTCATTTCCTCTAGAAGAAATCGAACCTACGACCTCTCCGCTTACAGTTGCAAGCATGTACTCCTGCGCCACGACTGGCATAATTTTCTTTTGTTAGGAATTAAATTCAAAGTCACAATTATTCCTATAAGGCATGTCGCTTTAATGATGTCATTCGCATCATTTCTTAATTAATCTAAAGCAGATATGTGACAAAAAAAATCTTTTTACAAATAAATAATATACGTAACAAAATAATTTAAACCTCAAGACATAAATTACTTTATTTTAAACTTTGTCAAAGCGACTTATATTGTGGGGGCACCCCCCATACTTTAACCATTTATTCTTGGTCTGCACCTACTTCGAGTTCCGTGAACATCAAAGGTCGGGTCATATTAGAGGAACACCGTCTCATATTTGAGTTTCATCTTAGTATGTAGTTAAACAGCATCCGTTATAATATAATGTGCAAATAGTTAATTTCTCTGTGTGTTTTACTTAAATATGGTATTACAGGCTTGTTTTTCTGTTATTAATAAATATATATATTTATTTTACTCAGCATCAGAGGCGTGTCGAGTAGTGATTGATAAAAAAATAAATCACAAAATTTAAATAAAGAACTTTAAATATAATATATTCTCATAAAATCAAACATAATATAATCTAAACACTTTATAGATTTCAACCATGAATACTCTATAGCATAAGTCATAAATTTCCGCAGGATTAATGAAAAAATACGACTCTCCGTAATAATGGGCGATAAAAGTAGTTAGCTCAGGTGGCTGTGCGTTACTGTTCGGCAAATAAATTACGAAAAACGACACTTTTACCGTTTCTATATATCTTCCTATATTTTTGATTAAAGACGTTGAACCAGAGCGAGGTCATTTATGGCGCAAGCAAAAGGTTGTGACTGTAAACACGATACTTTTCCCACTCCCGTCTCTCATGGTTAAAAAGAAAATCAAATGTATTATTAATACACATTTTAATTGAATTTATACACTATTAATATATTTATTTTAAATTAAAAAATAATGTGTTTTTTGTCGTGATAAGATATTTACAACGTCGGGCTTATTTCTAAAAGAAACCTCTACAACCAACCAATAGTAGTGGATGAGTTCCAAACATCGCAATGAGATCACAGTGCAATTATAAAAATAAATTAAATCAAATCAAATCAGCTTCACGTTGTATCCTGCACATAGCGAGGTAGTTAAAGGGAACCAAATGTCAAGACATTAAGTTTCCCACTTTCCCCTGAATTCAGGTGGCTCTGCGTTTTGAGTGACGGAACTCAATGCCGCGTTTTGCGTAGACATCAGAGCGAAGAAATGGAAATATAAAATTAAATAAATATTTCATTTCATCGAGCAAGAATCGAACCTCCAACCAATCGCATTTACAGTCACACTTTGTGCTCATACGCCACTATTTAATAATATAATAATAAGTATAACAAAAACAAGATCTAATAAAGTATACACAATACATATATAAACATACATATTAATAACTACGTCAAAGTGATATAAACAACAACAAACATATATTACAAAATGTAAAAATGATATGAGCGTTTATGCATTGTTTATGTTATGTAAATTGACGCGTATTCACAACCTATAGGGTACTCTCGTGGATTATGAAAATTGGCGAATTGGGAAATGGGAACTTACATTATAAAGGAGGAAAAAAACAAAAAATAATAATCATCATTGTATTCGTGTATCCTGCATATAATAATGAAGGGAAAGAGAACTTAGTATTAAAAAACTCTGTACCGCACCTAACGCCGATTTTTGAGGCGTTGCGTGTTGAGTGGCGGATCCGGATCCGATCCATAGAGCGATAAAAATTAAAATATTAATAAATAATAATTCATTCTCCTGAATGAAAATTGAGCCCCCAACCATCTTATTTACTCTCCCACTCTATTCTTATCCCACTACGCCACGATAGCCTCGTAGGTGAAATATTTCAAGAAATGACTGACTGTTTTGCTTTATTTTTAATGTCAATTTTCATTTCTTGAAATATATTTATATAGCTTTTTATTAAATGCTATATAAGTTTCTATTCTTCTGTCTGTCTTCTATCTTCTATTCAATTTGTTCGAAAATAGAGCAGACGCTCGCAAACTTAAGTTTGTCAATAATTATAAGTTATTGTTGACATACAAATGTGATTAGCTGCCTTAACTCCTCAAGATCAACGGCCAACCGACGATTTAAAACTGTACATTACATAGATACTCTATACAACACAAGCAACCAAAACACATTGTGGACTACAAATAAACAAATGTTCAACAGTATTCACAACAAAAGGATGCGGTCGCTATATACATAATATCAATACAAGTTTCGATATTGTATTCACCCCTACAGACCGCCAACAATGGTGTTGACATGGGTCCTGAACACGAGCACGCCGTCCTTGATCAGAGTTGACTGACTTTGTCATGACCCAACTTGAGGACCAGAAGTTTAATTAGAACAGTTCCGCAATAAACTCTAAAGAGCAATCAGTTAATTTCGCAGCACATTTGCGGCGAATATTCGTTTCAATACTTACTTATTTATAAAACTCCAAAAGAAAAGTAACCAAGTTTTTAAAGAAGGTCCGGGGAATGCTACTTTGGGAGATTTTTTCTCGTTTTGTAATATAAAAATATATTTGCCCAGTATGCTGTTGAAGTATTGAATTAAAGCATTAGAGCACGTTCCGGTGATAAGCGCTCAGCGCACGTTTTGATAACGCGCGTTTACAACTACGAACACTTCATCGAGGCTGTACACTTGCTAACGCCCGGTTTAATAAGCTCTCCAACGCTTTCTGTCAGATCACTGACTTTCTATGTAGCGTCCGTGTCCGTTCAGTGTAGCGCGCGGTTTTGACGCAGACAGACATATTTTAAGGTTTATCAGTATTAATTAGTTCAGAAATCGTCCGAAATGTAACCCGAAGCTTTCTACAAATGTGAAGACTCTACTGAAACTTGTGCATCTTCGACAAATATAAGAACGTAACTGAACCTCGGCGGCCGGGCCGCGGCAACGCGCGTTGACCGCCCAACAAGCGCGTGTCATGTGTACACTATACAAAAACGTAGCGCGCGTTGAACGCTTGTCGTGTGAACTTACTCTTAATACACTCATTTAATAGTTAGCCGGTTTGTTTTGCTTAACAATAAATTGCCATTTTTATTCGCTTATATAAAAATTATAAAATGAGGCCAGTCGTAGCGCAGTGGCACAAGCATTTGTGTTATAAACGTTACAGTTTAGGAGTTCGATTTCCACTCGAAAAAAAAAACAATATTTAACTTTATATTTAATATTTAACAATATTTTCATCTCTTCGCTGTGATGTCGAGGCAAAGCGCGGCGTTGAGTTCCGTCACATAATGCCTCCAGAATTCAGCGGACAGTGAGGAGTGGAGTGACATGCGGGTCTAACGTTTCGATTACTGTTTACAAAAATAGCATAATATATATTTTTTTTATCAGCTTGACGCTGTATCCCGCACACAGCAGGGTAGGCAGAGGGAACCAAGTGTTAAGACACTCTGTTCCCCACTTTCTGCCGAATATTGGAGGCATTGCGTGTTGAGTGGCAGAACACAACGCCGCGCTTAACCTCGACACCAGAGCGAAGAAAATGAAAATATAAATTTAAGTAAATATTTCATCTCCTCGAGTGGGGATCGAACCCACAACCAGTCGGTTTTACAGTCACACCTCGTGCCACTGCGCTACGACTGGCCTCATTTTATATTTTTTATATAAGCGAATAAAAATGGCAATTTATTGTTAAGCAAAACAAACCGGCTAACTATTAAATGAGTGTATTAAGAGTAAGTTCACACGACAAGCGTTCAACGCGCGCTACGTTTTTGTATAGTGTACACATGACACGCGCTTGTTGGGCGATCAACGCGCGTTGCCGCGGCCCGGCCGCCGAGGTTCAGTTACGTTCTTATATTTGTCGAAGATGCACAAGTTTCAGTAGAGTCTTCACATTTGTAGAAAGCATAATATATAATAAAATATTTTTCCTAATTCAAAATCTTTGATTGTTTCAGATCCTACTGGCACAATTTTAAGCTGGTAAGTATTATATTATTAACTTTGTTTCATTAAATATAGAATATAGATCCTGTTATAGTTAGACTGAGTGTACACATATCAATATTCAACACCTAACTAATGTTATATGTATGGGTTAAATGTTAAGCTTGTATGCAATAATGTATAAACTACTATTGAATGAGGATTAAATAAAACTTTTGAAAATTATTACTAACGAATAAAATTTATTTATCAGTTTTAATAACATTTACCGAAAAATCACGAAAATAAACACATAAAAGAAACATACACTAACTATAGATTCGTAAAAGGTACTTACAATCACCGCTAGCCAATCAAGTGCCATTCAAATACTTTTATAACGTCAGTATAAATTGCGTCCATTCACTCTCTCCTTACAAAGTAGGTAAATATTAAACTTGCAGTTATACTAATCTAACCTGACCTCGATCCATTCACCTACACAGCTGAGAAAGATTTTCTTACTTAATTTTTTTACCTATATTTTTCTTTGACGTATTTTGATGCAAAAATATTTTTTGATGTGCCTTTTTTAATTTCACACTGTATCTCAAATATAAAAAACTAGGCAGAGAGAACCTAGTGCTAAGACACTCCGTTCTCTGCTTTCCGACTCAGCGCCACCCAGTAGGGCGGCAAAGCAAAGTATTGCTTTAGCAGATTGAAGCAAAAAAATCTTTCCCCCGAGTAGCCATTGGGCCCACAACAAACTATATATTACATTAAATGATGAAGAAATTTACCTTGTAGTTTTTTTTTTTATTTTAAACTTTTGACTCAAAAGCAAATTAGTAAATCCCATGATAATATTGCCTGAAGCACTTAGTTATTGCCTTAGTTCCGTTTCCATTAAACACCTATCACAACAAGCTTGTCAAAAGTTTTATAACGAACGAAATACGATAAATTCACTTAGACCAACGTCGTTTTGACTTGGTTAATATATTTACATATGCATATACGACATGATATTTGAAAAAGTAGAATTTTCGTAATTTTATCATCATCAGAATTATAATCTCAGCTTTTTTTCACTCATTGCTGTATATTCAAACTTACGCTGCTCTTATACAAATGGTTCCGGCGAGCTTGATTGCGTCGTTAGTCTCCTGATGGAGAGGTCTACCAACATAGCGTCGCTCAGCTTGTAGCTGTTTGAGACCCTGTGAGCTACAAGAGCCTTCAGTTATCTTAGTTATTTGTGAATTTAAATAAATAACACAAATCGTAAATAATTGTTTAGTTAATTGTAGATTTGTTTCTACATTAAGTAAACACGAGTATGACCCAACAACAAAATATAACTTAATAGTAAGTAATTCTATGATATAATTAGCACACTGTTTTAGTGTTATTCCACACTTAGGAAATAAGTATTTTACTACATAAGTATTAAAAAAGGTACTTGAAAATAATATGTGTGTCAAATTTCAAAAAACCTACTGTGATTCAGTGGTTCAGTGAGACTGATTGACTCTCAAAAAAATAATGTTTCTAAAACACTACCAACTATCCAACATGCAATATGTCTGATTCGGCAAATAGAGAAAGGAATTAGAGAAGGCACCTTCTCGACAAGCTCTACCTACTCTGCTATCCGGGAAAAGATAAAATACTGAAAATAAAATAAAATCCTTAGTGATGATAAGTTCTCAGTACTGCCTTTTTGAAGAGACAAGAATAGACCATTTACTTTGGGCTACTTATTAAAATGTCTTGGGTCTTCTCTGAAACCCTTACAAAGGTTTTTATTATAATACAAGCAAAGCTATACGTTCATACATAACAATAATACACATAATAGAAGAGGTCGTCGTGGCGTAGGGGCACAAGTGTGTGACTGTAACGCCATAGTTGTAGGTTCGATTTTTCTTCGCTCTGGCACTAAGGCAAAAAGCTCGGCGTTGAGTTCCGCCACTCAACACGCAATACTCTGAAAAATTCGGCGGAAAGTAAGGAACGGGATGTCTTAACACTAGCCCTCTACCTACCGTGCTATGTACGGGATACAGCGAGAAGCTGATTTACTAATAATATTAGTCGGAAAATTTTAAAAAGATCTGCTGTATGCGAAATATTCACTTTGCAAATTTTTATATCTATTATTTTTTGAGTTTATCTCTTTATGTCCTCTCTGCTTAAAATAACATTTACATCTAACCTAACGAAATCCGAATTCGCAACTGTAGATTAATCGTTTCACCATATTGTTCAAGTCGTAGCGTCGTAGGTTAAACATTTTTAACAAAGAATTCAAAATTTGTATATAAATTGTTTTGTTGCACTTATCTAATTAGAATACTAATTCTATAAGTCTCTAGCAACAGGCTCTCGGCTTCGCCGGCTCGTACTACATTTTTTTATTTTCTCATTTGTATTACTTTAGTGATTTATCACATAATATATTATTTTAAAGACGAAACCCATATATTGTAGTCTAAAGTTTGTCAAAATATAAGACTGTAATCTGTATTTAAATCATATTTATTAGTATCCAGCAATTTCTCAGGTAAACCGCTAAACAGAGAAAAAATATATAAATCATTCAATATCTCAATAATAGATTTTCTCATATATCTTCCATGTACAGAAAGCGATCAGTTACAATTATATTATACGTATAGATATAGATATGATCTCCCATATAGCACAGACATAAACCACTTTATTTAGATATAGTAATAATTATTTATATCAAACACGCATCCAGCTCAGTGAACATGTAACAACTCCAAGACGTCCCGCGCGTATCGCCTACTCCCTCCATCTTGTTACGCTTCCCTCGAGCAACGATTAGCAACTGGAATCGCTAGAATGTCTGAAGTGCTTCTTTGATGTTTCGGGTCAAGTTCGGGCGAAAGAAAACTCCTAATGTAGGTCGGTGCGCGGATTCTTAATATTTACAATTGAAATTTTGTTGCATATGGCCCTAAAATTGTACTAAATTAATTACTTGATATTTTTGTCAACTTTTTTTCCGACCGAGACCGAGAGAACCACTAATGACCGCACTCCATCCTCTGCTTTTCGCTGAAACAAAGCCAGAGTGTTCAATGACAAAGCCTGAATGTATTTCAAAATAATAATAATAATATTTTGATTAAATCATTCATTATAAATATTGTAATAGTATCTATCCAGCTGTAGTCTAAATTTTTACGGCAGTAAGTAAATAACATTTTCTAATAATAAAATAAGTAACTTCTTAACATTATAACACGCTTAAATTAAAAATTTTAATCGTAGGCTTAAAACTTTTAAACGTTGAAATATGTGAGACAATAAACAGCAATAACACAGAAGCTGTCAATTCACAATGATATATGACTGGGGTTAAAGTCTAACATTAAATTAATTACCGTCGATCATCTAGACTGTTCTAGACACTATGGAAGATGTATGAACAATTAATGACGTGACGATGGAGATCTACTCATATGGTTGAGTAAATATATTACCATTTTTATTTATACATTTCATGTAAAATTTCAAAATAAAATGAAAATCTAAGACATTTTAATTTATGAATATTAAAACTATGAAAAAACAGTATGTAGCAAAACATAAGCGAAATATTGAAGAGGTAAGTGAGGGTAGTGTTGTACCCTGCTATGTGCGGGAATCAGCGTGAATCTATAATAAAATACGAATATACGTGATAATGTAAAAGCTTTTAAAGAAAATTGATTGACCGCAACATACAACAGCTCTGATAGTTGGATCATTTTCATTACTTATAACGGCAAATTAATTAGAACAATATATCTGATACATTCTATTTACTATTTTAATAGAAATTTATAAGAGTCTAGCAACATGCTCGCGGCTTCGCTCGTTTGCACTACACAATTATAATTCATATTAAAAAATCCTATTCCTATATTAAAATGTAAAGTTTCGGATAGCAATTTTGTCGAATATAAGTCTTTAAAATGGTATTACGGTTCTTTTAAGCTTCGTGTTACATCCCGCATGCACAGAGTAACCAGAGGGAGCCTAATGCTAAGATACTCTGCTCCCGATTTTCCGTCGTATTTTTGAGTTTTTGACATTAGTGTGAACAAACGAACATATGGACAGATTAATAGTATATAGATTAATGCGAGGAGGAAGAAAACTTTTTTTTTAATATATCCAAAACTAATAAGCAAAAATTAGTGCGGTGGAATGTCTCTGGACGAATTATTTATTTGTTTTATAATTCGAATACAATATATTGAATCTTTTAAGCAATTTTGATAAAATTTTCCTAAAGTCTATTACGTGATACTGTATACTACTGATAAAATGTATCTACATAAATTGGTTTCTGCCAAATTTTAATTTAAACTACGAAAATTATGATGATAGTCTGCAGGAAATCTTAAATAATAAATACAGTACAACTGTTGCGTAGAATATGTAATAAATATAAAATCGTTGTTAGCCATTTACTGTGGCGTGATCTTGATCTACGATATTAATAATGCATTTCTTCACTCTAGCAAAGCGCGGCGTTGAGTTCCGCCACTCAAGTGGGGAACGCAGTGTCAACCCCACGATTATTTTACACTTCAAGTAATTTTAATTTGATTGCGATCACTTTCAATTCCATATTGAATAAAGGCAGGTCAAAGACAATCCCGGCATCTATAAATAGCGAGACCTATGCATGTAGCGTTACCTGGGAATCAAAATACATAATTTAAAAAATGGATAATTATTCCTGTTTTTGTATATGTTTTTTATGATTGGGCCGTCATAGTGCAGTGGCACAGCGTCTGACAGTTAGCGCGACGGTTGTGGGTTCGAATCGCACTCAGAGATATGAATGAATTTTATTTTCATTATCAAGAAACAATATGGACGAAGAATGAGAAGCGAAGTGTCCTAACACTTGATTCGCTGCTATGCAGGAAAAAGCGTAAAACTGTGAAGCTTATTATATTACATAATCATTATTTTATTTTTATCTGTGTTAAACTGAAACAATATACCTCTTACATGAAGAAATATACACATAAAATATAATAATATTATACAAATACAATTTAATTATTAAAATACCTAAAAAAAACTAAAATAGACAAAATAGTCAGAAAAAGAGTCAATAAATTTATAAAATAGAAACATATTATTATTAGAATTGTAAATGTTACATCGCTGGAAGGATCCAGAAAATCCGCCACTTATATACAACTTGCGTTACGGAAACGTCAGTCATTTTATATGTATTCTTTTGAGGATATTTCAAAATGTATGGGAGAGATATCTTTTTTTCTTGTGGCAACACTAAGATAGAAACGTCAAAAAAAACTTCTCCCGTAGAATTAATTGAAATTTTATTATTTTAAATTGTAAAATTTGGTGTAATTTGTTAAAAAGTGTCTGATATAGACGTTTGTACTGTTAATATCATATTCAGTACGTTAAAATTTGTGACTTTAAAGTGTTTGTGCTGTGTTTTGTTCGTCAGCTGTCATCGCGCAGGTAACGAACTACATTTCAAATTTTAATACGATATTTCCTTGCTTGTTGCATTCCCTTTACTTTCTAACACATTTAAACATTTATAAAGTAACAACTCAAGCTCGTACTGCCCCAACCTGCATTAAGGCATACTATTGCATAAATTATATACTCTTTAACAATGATGACCCGTGGTACGAAGGCTCGTCAGGCAGAGGATAAGCTCCAGCTGACTCTGCAGGAACTTAAGGCATGTAGGGTGCAGTGCGAACAATTGCTAAAAGAGAGGGATGACAATGAGCAAGAATTTCTGCAGATTATGGACAAAAATAAAAATCTTAAAAATGATTTGTCGAAAATTTACTTAGAATATTCAGAACTATTAGAACAAAATAATAATCTGCAGAAAATAGTCAATGGGTTTGACCAGTGCAGAGAAGAATATGAGGAAGCTCTCAGGCTTACCGATGATCTCAAATTACAACTGCATGAGGCCAAGGAATATATATTTTCATTAGAAAATATTAATTTGAAACAAAAGGCCTCTCAAACCCAGAGTCTATTTGAAGAGCTGGTTGGGAACACACCTTCTTTGGTTTCTCCAGTCATCACCTATAAAAATGACATTTCAACAATAGATTTGACTGGTGATGATTCGGTGACTTCCAAGCCAGTTCTTAGTAGTAAAAATAAATTAAAAAAATACATTAAAATAAACAAATATATTAAAAAAACACAGCATCTATTAAAAACAAAAGATATTTGTAAAAACTACACCAAATTAGCCGCTGACAAAAAAAAATTAAAAAATAACTTTAATAAACTTTCAGAAAATATGTTAAATAAAAAGTTATTATACGAAGCTGAGGTGAATTCCTTACAGTTGGAGATTGCCCAATTGCATAATAAATTAAAAACCATTTCTGATAAATATGAATGTGCTCAGAAACAAATTACAGAGCACATATCTTCCATGGATGAGCTACTTAAGATCTGTAGTCATAATTCAGAGCGCTTTGAGTCACTCACCAAAAATTATGCCTGTGAGTGTCAAGCGCTCACATCTAGCCACCCAAGGGAGATGTCAGAAATATTTGCTCAATCTCAGGCTAATGGAGCTCAGGACAGCTTTATAGAAATCAAAAAATCACAACCCATACCCACACAAAAGCAAAGTAATATTAAAATATATAGTGACAATTTGGGGAAAAATATGGGTGTGGTTTTAAATAATATTTGTAAAGGACACTCAGTATTAAATTGTTGTATGCCTGGAGCCACATACTCCCAAATTATAAGTAAAATTCTATCTAATACTCATTGTCCTAACACAATTTTAATTATTTTGATTGGGGGAAGGGGAAATGTGAATAAAAAGTTATTACAAGAATACTATTTACAATTAATGAATTTAAATGTTAAAAAAATTATTATGTTTACATTTCCTTATATAAGACAGTTGCCACAAGAAAATGATATTAGATTTAATTTAAATAATATGTTACATACATTAATAAATAGCAATTATGTTACATTAAATGATAAAATATTTTACGTTTTAAACAAATAGATCGACTTGGACATCGCATGAAAACACAACCTATCGAAAGACATAATAGACATCATATTCGGAAGGACTCTGGTGAGTACATACTAATAATCAAATCATGCGATGTCCAAGTCGATCTATTTGTTTAAAACGTAAAATATTTTTAATATTGGCATGATAATAACTACTGTAATAACTTAAGACAGAAGGTCCTTTAAGTAGAGACTAAATAGATTAACCGACTTGGTATTACATGGATCTCACAACTTTTTACGGTAGAAAGACTGAGCTGCGAGACTTGGGTTTTTTACAGGATGTTTTTGATGGCATCTCACTTCTTTTTGTAGAGTCCTACTTTTTGGTACCTATCTACACTTATTATTTTCTATTATACAGTAATAATGATTCATTAACTGCAAATGTAACCTTGTAATCCTATACATTTATATGGGATTACAAAGTTATTCATGCAGTTGGTGTATTTGGGAAACTGGACTGAAATTACAAAATATTTAAGTTTTCCCATGATTAAGACACTAAACTCGATTTGTATTCCAAATTTGAAGCTTCTATGTCTGCTAGAAGTGCCTTGGACTTTTGATGATCGGTGAGTCAGTCAGTGAGTGACAAAATTTAGAAACTTTAACAAGTTGTCATTCTTAAACTACTGGTTCAAATTGACTGAAATTTTAAATATACCGTGTTTATATTATGCCTGATTAGTTACTGAAAATTCAGGTTTCTTGTTTTATCCACAACGAAGTTATAGGGGGTCGAAAATGGCCTGAATTGCTTCGAGAAAAGGATGGTACGGCCGTGCCGCTGTTTTTTGCTCGACTTGGCGGGGGCACTACCGTGCCCCCAGATTATATGGGATTACAAAGTTATTCATGCAGTTGGTGTATTTGGGAAACTGGACTGAAATTACAAAATATTTAAGTTTTCCCATGATTAAGACACTAAACTCGATTTGTATTCCAAATTTGAAGCTTCTATGTCTGCTAGAAGTGCCTTGGACTTTTGATGATCGGTGAGTCAGTCAGTGAGTGACAAAATTTAGAAACTTTAACAAGTTGTCATTCTTAAACTACTGGTTCAAATTGACTGAAATTTTAAATATACCGTGTTTATATTATGCCTGATTAGTTACTGAAAATTCAGGTTTCTTGTTTTATCCACAACGAAGTTATAGGGGGTCGAAAATGGCCTGAATTGCTTCGAGAAAAGGATGGTACGGCCGTGCCGCTGTTTTTTGCTCGACTTGGCGGGGGCACTGCCGTGCCCCCAGATATTACACTAAACAAAATGTTTATTTGAGGCTGACATGGCGCATGGCCACAAGCCTGGGCTTCGATTCTCTTTCGGCGAAATTAATTATTATTTATTAATCGGTCTGGTAACAAGTCAAAAGCGTGGCGTTGAATTCCACCGCTCAGTACACAAAGTCTCAAAAATTCGTAGGAAAGTGGAGAACATAGTTTATTAACACTAGGCTCCCTGTACATACTCTGGTATATGCGGCATGCTGCCTGAAACTGTAAAACACTTCGTTCGTACTAAGACACTTCCATCCCCCGCTTATCGCCAAATTCTGAAGGCATTGAGTGTTAATGGTGGAACTCAACGCCGCGCTTTGCTTATTTACTAGAGCGAGGAAATTAAAATATCATCACACGGTCTAGATAATGTCATTTCATAAAGTGTATCACCACAGTGGCCGACCAGTAAACTATTTACATACACTCCGAGAGTTGTAGGTCAAGGTGGTCTTAAATGAGTTATAGAGGGCTAATGCAGTTCTAGTGTTAGTTCAAGTACACATATTTTACCCATATAAGGGAAATACACTTACCGTCTGAGCTGGCGATGCGTGAATAGCGTCGGTTGCTTTATATGGACGATTGAGAAAATAGAATTTTGTTTTTACTACAATATTGCGTTTGCGTTTTTTGATAATGTTATTAAATAAACTTAAACGCTACATAATATTGTTAAGATCCAGTTTGGATGTTAATATTCTGGATATAGACGATAAAATATTTTTCAAGGTTCTTGTTACTAACTTCTTATACATGTGTAGTAGGGAAATGTTTTGACGTTCAATTGTAACATTTTCATTAGTAGCTTTTTTTTTCATAATATTTTCAAGCCGGCGAACTAACTAACTAACCAACTGCTGTAAAGGTAACATAATATTACTAAAGTTTGAAGTCGAAAATAGAAGGTCTATTTTCAAATAAATAGTAAGAAAGGTATTATCATAAAAAATCTTTTGTACGAATTCTAATGAAACGCTATAAAAGTTAAAGTAAGTTTATAAGTTCTGATGCTGTGTTAGCTATCTGATCGATAAGAGAGTAATATCTTTGTTTTCAAATTCCCGCTATAATATCCCGCAAGTAGCGGAGGAGCCTCGTGTTGAGACAGGTATTATTGCTTATTGAGTGCCAGAACGACGCGCTGTGCATCAACGCCAGAGCGAAGAAATAAAAATAATAGAAAAAAAGCGTAGTATTGAAGTAATATATTTTGGTTGCTTAAGAAATCTATGAGTTCACTAAATTCATGTGCAGTCAATTTTTTTTATTAAGGTTACGTTTTATATATAAAATACGACCTTACATGATTTGTTAAAGCCGATGTGTAAATAAAAATCATCGCTAACAGCAACATTTCGCTACCTGTATAAGCATATTTACAATCCACGATAAGGTAAATTTTCATATTATTTTAGGAGTATTACTTTCAGAATTACTTTCTCTCAAAAGATTGACTTAACATTTTGTTGAGTCAGAAATCATTTCTAGAAAGAGTAGGGGATCATTTTCCAATAATCGTGGACTTTTCAATATATATTCCTATATCCAACGTAAAACCGTTTATGTATTTTCGTAATATTTCTATTCGCACTGATCTACGGGAATATAGCGTCCATCACGGTATCAGATGTATGCTGTGTCGCTATCCTGCTCTAACCGCCTGCCGTAATACAGCAATAAGCTTTGCAAGCCCGGTCGCCTTTGTTTTCTGAAACAGTACTAATTATTATAATTAGGTCATACATATACACTCGTATAAGTAGAATAACTGATCGATCCTTTTGTTTTACTAATTTTGAAATACATGAAGAATTAGTATTAGCAGAGGCCAGTCGTGTCGCAGGGCACAAGCAGGGGACGACAGGTTATGGGTTCAGTTCCCACTCGAGGAAATTAAATATTTAATATTTTCATTTTATTGCTCTGGTGTGGAGGCACAGCACGGCGTTGAGATTCGATACTCAAACACGATACCACTAGAAGTGTCTTATATTATTATATGCAATGTTGTAAATTGAAAAAATAAAGTATATAAATCGGCAATAATATAAACAATCAGCAAAATGTAACAATATCAAAATTTAAAAAACCTGAGGTAGTGTCCGGTTAGGCACAGCGGAATTGAGTTCTGAATTTGATTTCATATCTCTACTTCAGTGAAGAATAGAGAATAGAGTACTTCACAACTCACGCCACGTTTGAGAAAACACGAAGTAGATTTTATAATTTAAGGATTGTATCAATGACAATGAAAAACTAAACGATATTGTTATAATACGTGTCGCCCGGCTCGTCGGTGACTCTCGGGTGTGCTGTCGGGGAGAGGAGGCGAGGGGAGGGGAGGGGAGGGGCTCGGCGGGAAAAGAATGACGCGCGCTTGTAATGTCAAATTTGGGCGGGAAAATGTCTTTGGTTGGAGTGAGGAGTACAGTGAACTATAAATAACAATATTGTAAGAAATATAGCTATTGGAAGTGAACAAGTGTTTCGATATCTACTTTTGCGTTATAATATTGTGTATGATACAAGCGTATCTACATTCGACACTTCGTAGATTGTAAGTGATTTTTTCAATAAAAAACATTATTTATGTATTGCGCAATGAACCAGCGTCGGACTGTAAACACAATGGTTGCTGATTATTTACTTGAAGAAATTAATTATTTTTTATTTACAGTTGTGGCTGATCAACGCCACTAAGTACGCAATTGCTCGAAAATGGAAGGGATATAGGTAATGGAGTAGGTTCCCTCTGTCTACCCCACTATATGAGGGAACAAATGTGAAGGTAGAAAAAATTGTTATGAAATTGTTACAATTTCACCAAATTGAAAGCTCAGGAGTGCATCCACTATATGCGATCGTAGTGGGTTCAATTCCTATTCGATGAAATGAACTATTTTTACATATGCATTTTTTCAAAATTGGCCGGAAAGTAGAGAACGAAGTGTCTTAGCACTAGATTCTTCCTGCCTACCCTGCTATATGCAGATATAGCGTGAATCTGTGTTATATGACATGTTGCGAAAAGGTAAAAATAGAATCGATTCGATCATAAAAACAGAACTGGAAACAATAGCAGTGACACAAAGGAAAGTAATTATTATATACAAACTCTTTGTTAACAAATATTGTTTATCATTCCCCAAACATTTCATTTAGATTTTTAATAAAAAAAAGGGTTGGAAGCAGATTTTTTAAGAGCTTAAATTTGCCGAATTGTAACAATGTGAGTGCAAGTGCTACATGTTTTAGTGTAACACTAGTCCTAGTAGGTTATACAATAACATTAGACGGATGCAGCTCATATATAAATATAATTAAATTTACCGCATAGTATGTAAATATATACTATGTATGTAGTAAATTAGAACAATATGCCATTATCTTCTAAAGCCAAACGATTTTTTTTTGTTTATTACAGGAAACCTTTACTAATAAGTAACTCTACAATATATTTAGTAGATACATTAATGTACATAAATTATTAAATTTAGACGCCATTTGTGGCGCAGAGGCGCAATCCTGAGATTATAATCCAGGAACCTACCAGATTAAGGGTAGGTTTCTGAATTCTCTCTGCCTACCCTGCTATGGACGTGATACAGCGTGAAGTAAGTATGAATAAATGAATAAATACATATATTGCAGTAGTTATGTTCGGTTCGACATAATAACAATAGCGGTATTATGGAAACCAATTGATTCATATATAACCTAACCAGTAGCATATTAATTGGATTGGTATCAAATTATTTCCAATTAGGCTGATTGGTTTCAGACAATGCCTACATCATGTTGCTGATAATACCTACTCTACCTCAGGGTAGTCTGTATAGTTCAATAATACGTAGAGACCGTATGATATCTTATATCACGGGAATAGCTCTAAATTTGTAGATATATTAGATAAATTTTCGTAGTTATTTGTCTCTATAATAGTTATATTATATAGACAAATAACTACTAACAAGTGGTAAGAGCATAACATGTTATGGATAGAAATTGATGTCACTCACGGTAATGTCATTTATTAGTAGAAAAAAAAATACCGTAATGAATTAGCTTAATTTACAATACTTCAATATAAACAAGAATTCTAGAGTGGTCCAATGTAATAATAGACTAGTTCTGCATCTTAATTTAAAAAATAAAATAAAAATAAATCCCAAATGTTTTCGATGACCGTAAGACCGAAAGTACTTTATTTTTCGCTGTCAAAATGGTTGTATCAATATAAACTTTATTTATATAATGTACGAGTTAAAGTGAAATAGCTCCACTTTTGCACGGCTATAACTTACTTGGTATATTTACAAAGAAAGCGTTCATGTTTGTTGCAAATATAAAGTACGGTAGAAAGAAAATTTAGTGAAGTGAGGTATTTCTAAAGAACCCACGACCCTCGTCAACGCGCTAACGACAGGGTCTTCCCTGAAATATTTGTTAGCGGCGAGAGGTGATGTTTTGTGTTATAATTAGGGTAATAATGAGTGTGTATGATAAAATAACATATAATGTATGTTATTTTGAAGATAATTATATTATATATATTTTTATATGTTTTCGTCAAAAAACCTTGACCCACTTATTATTTCTCAATTTACGAACCTTCTGTAATAGTTCTATTGGAGGAAACAATAATAGTCCATATTATTTAATTGAATAAAATCGACTTGATTTCAATAATAACTAAATTTTATTGGGATTATTTGTTGATAAATAATAGTCGAGGATTGTTACGAATTATAGCAAAGTGGCTTAATATTTTTTTTCTTAAAATTTTAACTCGCGTGTAAGAGAGTGTGTAAAAAGAAAAAAAACATACCAACATAACATTTTGCCCGATTTCGAGATATTGCGTCCTAAGGGAATCATGTAGGACTAAGAAAATCATGGACTTCCCACATGATTTTATGGTGAGAATTGGTGAATGGGAATTGAACTTAAAACCATTGTATTTTCAGTTGGACGTTGAATAGCGGAACTCAACGCCGCACTTTGCCTCGACACCAGAGCGAAGACATGAAAACATTAACTATTTTCATTTCTCCGAGTGAGAATCCCCCACGAGTGAAACTCACAACCTGTCGCGTTTAAAATCACTCGCTTTTGCCGCTGCGACATGACTGGTCTAAAAGCGATTGTTTTTAAATATTTTTAACATTGATATTTGGTTCCATAAAGCTGAAATATTTTAAATGCACTTCACACGTATATGTTAAAGCTGTTGCATAACGTACTTGAGAGTAAAGACGGAAATATACACGTTTATATCACACATCACCCATTTTGCAAATTAAAAGAATGCAATTTGCTCTAAATGTTCTTTTTATCCTACATATTCATACATGAACTTGGATATGTAAATGCATTCCTAAAAGAGACTCTTTTCTTCTTGGTCATAATTAAAAATGTGATATAAAAAGCTTATCATTTTCATTTCAGCCTTACTGTCTTTGTTCTCGTTTAACATGTCACACTTAAAATATTTGGTTTTAGTTTTAACTTTCCAGTCGTGGCGCAGGGGTACAAAGTGTGTTATGGGTTCGATCCCCACTCGAGGAAATGAAATATTTATTTAAATGTATATTACCATTTCTATCGAGGCAAAGCGCAGCGTTGAGTTCCGCCACTCAGCCACGCAATGCGTGTTTTATTACGAATTTCCTTCTGCCTACCCTACTGCGTGCGGGATACAGCGTCGGGTTGATTTTTAATTTTATAAAAAATGGACTTTTGAAAAGAAAACATACACTTAATTATATTACCATTATGGCGCAATGTAACAGCGTTTGTAAATGTAGCGGCGCTATGAGTTGCCACTGAATACACAATGTTGAAAAAACAGTCTCAATAATAGATTGAAAGTACTCAACCCTGCCATATTCAGAATAAAGTTTGAAGATTAAAGAATAGAAATTGAATAGCGCGATTTCAACCCGCACCTCTTGGAAACCGTCCAGAGGCGGGGGTGTAAATCCCGCTACGTAAAAATTTTTCTACGTTTCTAAAAAAGTATTTTTCTTTCCTTAGTGTGGAATAACACTTTAATGATGTTTAAAACATAGACAATTTTATCAAAACTCGATAGCAAAGTCACACGACATGAGATTTCAATTTTCAATTTATCGTTGATAAATAAAACTGACCATTATACTGAACACCTTTTACTAGCATCAATTCATTTTTCATTTTAATTTAGCTGGATTATAATAGATTATGATCAGGTTTTATATCTTCAATTTTTATATGTATATCACGTAGCTCGAGCAAGCTATAACTGATTTTGAAGACGGGTACTTCAAAATCAGTTATAGCTTGCTCGAGCTTCTAGGCAAAGGTTTCATTGAAATCTATGTATTATTTTCGAATATGTAGAGTCCAACAGACAAACAAATAGGTAAATAATTTCAACTTTTGTGTTCTATGACTACTTTTGGAGTACACTAATTGCATTTGTAATATTTAATATTTTCTATTGTGTATAGAGATATTAAAATTAGTATATATGGTATATCTATTAAGTAAAAACAACAATAACTCATAGTACATAAACGCTTTCATTGTTCTCGACATGAATAGATCTGGATGTTCGTTGTGATAGAGATTTACGACGTATCCTACATACAAGTAATTTAGATTATGTAGTTTAATACATGCTATGTAACTACAATTTCGGAAATCGTATGACTTAACGCTATAGTAATGATGTCGTTTCCTATTCTAAGGAAATAACGAAGTCAGTTAATATAATATGAAATATATACAAAAATCCTACACTTCTAAATGCGTGTGCTAAATATATAAGCCCATTACTACTCATATCTAAAGAATGATAAACACTTGAACATAATGTTATATTTCCATTTCTTCGCTCTGGTGCCGAAGCAAAAAAAATAATTTGATAGATACAACAATAATAATAACCGGTGAAACCTTTCAAAATTAATTAGACGACCTTCTCAATCACTGTCTTTACGAAGGTGAATCTTTGTTTCTTGACTTTCTTGTTTCTTTCAAAGTGGCTTCATTGTAGTACCAACGTCAGAAATAGACTCAATGAGAATTTCTATATTGATAGCGTATAATAAAACATTTAGGTTAAAGTTTACTGTTCGACTGATAGTAAAGTATAAAAGTATATTAAATATGAAGTGAATAGAAATGGAATAGATTAATTTCTACGTTCTCTTATACTTTTCCTATAACGTCTCTGCAAGCAACATTTGAGGAGAGAGAAGCCAATGCCCTTTAGTACAAATTGGATTTTATTTTAAACTTTATGTTTACAATACATGTGGTGGATATTTTATAACTCATTTAGTTTATTAATTTACAATTACTCAACAAACTAGTACAGGTGATAGTCCAAAGTTTCACCGTTGTCCAGGAATTGGCCATTTCATTTCTTATTTTCTAAATACCATATTTATGGAATAAAATACTCGAGAATACTTATTTTACATAATTCTTCACCTTGTTTATTGGTTTTCTATTGTTTACAAGCTTCACGCTATACTCTTTCTGTCTACTCTGCTACATGCGGGCATGTAGCAGAGTAGACAGAAAGAGCCAAGTGTGAAACACTCTGCTCCTCATTTTTCCGCCGAATTCTCCAGAATTCAGCCTCCAAGCTGATATTGTTAATTTAATATGTTAAAACGTACGGCGATTTTTTTATATATCCTAGCAAAAATAGCTTTCATTGCACATATCTTTTCTGTATAAAGGTAAAATATAATATCAAATTGTAAATTGAAATTTGTAACAATGCTGGGATTCGACCAACCGATTCAAAAACTGGGTTTATGTTCCGTTCCAGTCTCCAAACAATACTTATTTTGTTACGAAACTTTCAGGCTTTAAAAATATTTGCTAGAATTTTTCTTATTTATTTTCGTTCACAAAAGGTAAATATAATTTTAAGATTTTTTTAAGTTAAACTATTCACAAGTATAGGAAGCAGTTAAAAAAGTTTATTTATTAGCTTCACTTATACTTAAGCTCATACAATAAGTATAGATAAATATGATATGTCACTCTACATTCTACTTTCAATCGCAATGAATCCAGAATTCGCTGGATAATGGAGAACGGAGTGTCTTAATACTAGATTATCTTTGCCTATCCTGCTGTGTGCAGGGTACTGTGTGAAGCTGTTTTTTGTTTTATTTGGGAAAAAAGTGTATAAGTCAGCTTATTATATATATTTTTATAAGACGGCTCACGTATAAATCCTCTGAATTTTAAATATGAATCCATTAATGAACACCAGTACCTACAGTACAGATTACATTTTTTTTTTCAGCTTCACGCTGTATCCCGCACACAGCAGTATAGGCAGAGGGAACCTAGTGTTAAGACACTCCATTCCCCATTTCTTGCCGGATTCTGGAGGCATTGTGTGTTGAGTGGCAGAACTCAACGCTGCTCTTTGCCTCGACACCAGAGCGAAGAAATAGAAATATAACTTTTACTAAATATTTCATCTCCTCGAGGTGGGATCGAACCCACAACCAGTCGGTTTTACAGTCACACTTTGTGCCCCTGCGCCACGACCGGCCTCAAAAATGCATTTATCTGTAAAATAAAACAGATTAAAAGAAATATCTTTATCAAAAATAAAAAAATATATTTATATAACTAAAAAACAAAGAAATTATTAAAACATGTAAAGCAATGCAATGCAATCCTATTAAAAATCGTTATTTTTAGAGTTTATACCACTCCGGGCGTAAAACTAAATACACAGAATTATTTTTCTAATTTTATTTCCTTCATAATTTCATTATGTAGTTAATTTATATGGTTAGCGAAAGGGCGTTATCGATTTCCTCTATAAATACGTTACACCGTATACTGGCTCGCTGACTAAAAATAAGTCAGAAGAGCTACATTATACTTGTCAACTCTAGACACCATTTTTTATTTTATAACATATGCTTTAAGAGTTTCAGTACTTGCAGAGTATTCGAAACGAATCTAATAAAAGATCACAATTTCCTATTTGAGGGAATGAGTTGTTTTCACATCCTCGTTCTGGTAATAAGACAAAACGCGGCGTTGAATTCTGCTATTCATCACGCAACGTCTCGAAAATTGGGTGGTGCGTGGGAAACAGAATGTCTAAACTGTTAACACTAATTTCCCACTACCTACCTCCTTGTGTTTCTTTACAGTGGGATACAGGTGTAGTTAAAAAATATATATTTTTTCCGCTTTATATCTTTATTGGACCGAAACAAACATTACATATTTAAATATAAATGGAGGAAGAGGACCAACATTATACCAATATTATATGATTAAGGGACCAATTAAATCAGCTTCACGCTGTATCCCGCACACAGCAGGGTAGGCAGAGGGAACCTAGTTTTAAGACACTCCGTTCCCCACTTTCTGCCGAATTCTGGAGGCATTGCGTGTTGAGTGGCAGAACTCAACGCCGCGCTTAACCTCGACAACAGAGCGAAAAAATGGAAATATAAATTTAAGTAAATATTTCATCTCTTCGAGTCGGGATCGAACCCACAACCAGTCACACCTGGTGCCGCTGCGCCACGACTGGCCTCAATTAAGGATCAAGATATTTATTATATTTAGACTAAAATTTTCCAAGCATATGTTTTATATTATAATTTCATTAGTAGCATGGAAGCGTAATCTAATCTTTAAATAAAAAAAATAGAGGAAGTAAAAGTACTCACAAAAAGTAGAAGAAAAACTTTTAATAATATTCATCATCTGTCTTGAGATTAACTTTACAGATGTAAAGAAACACAGTGGAGCGTAAATATAGGTATATATGCTTCACGCTGTATACCGCTCATAGCAGGGTAGGCTGAGGGAACCTGAGAACCTAGTCTTAAGACACTCCGTTTCAATTTTTTTGACAATGTGTATTTAAATTCATAGACTGTTTTAGACTATGTATTTAGACACATAGTCAAAAACAGTCATAAATGTAATTATAAAGAACACATGACAAGCAATTACTGCAGTTTATTAATTTATCTTTGCAGAATTATGAACCACTGATGAAATACGGTAAATACAACGCGTTTTCACGTCAACGAAAATTTAGCTTCAACAATATATGTACTGAAATGAGCTGCTACGGAAATTGATTTTAAATATTTTTATTACTTACCATTTCAATTAATATATGAAAATGTAATCAGTTCAATAAGATAAATAGCAACGTTACGTATCGGAGAACGGAGAGCCTCGACACTAGTTTCTCTTTGCTTGCCCTGCTATTTGAAGGACACAGCGTAAAACGAGAATAAAAAAAGTGTAAATTAAATCAATAACACGCTTGTTACAGTACAAAATATATTTTTGACAGATAGGAAGTCTAAATATGACCTTATAAGTATTTTTTTAAATTTTGTTTATAATTTTTTAAAACAAACATTAGATATTCAGATCTCACTTGCATAACGATTCATAATGCATGCTCCATCTGTTAACTATTTTACAAAAGCTTACAAATGGTGATATTTTCCAGTCACGTCAGAAAGAAATTACTATAATAAATATACTAAAGTTTTACAAAATTATATTTATAGTGGTGTTATATATATATTTTTGCATCCCGAACGGGATGGTCAAAAGTAGCTTATTTTTAAGACATTCCGTTTTACATTTTCCGCCGAAATAAGTTGAGAGACGGAACTCGACGCCGCGCTTCTACCTTGACGCCAGAGCGAAGAAATAAAAACATTAATTATTTCATTTCTACGAGTGGAAATCAAACTCACAACCAGTCACATTTGTAGGCACACGCCCATGCGCCACGACTGGTCTCAACTACTGCAAAAAGATATACATACATTTCTCAGTAATATAAATAGTATCATATCGTTTATTGAACAAAATAACTAACGAAAATTAGAGAAAATGAACAAAAAGAAAATGAAATGAACGATTAACGTGACTTAGTTCACGTTCTAGTTGTAGTTATCTTATACATTTAGATATTTTAAGTAAGTTTTTCGTGTTTTTAATTTATAACAGAGCAAGAACTTCAAAGGAAACGAGACGGGTATTAGTTAGTAGTCTTATTGGTAGAGACAATAACCATCATAATACCCTTTTTTCAATGGCGCAGTACCCCTTCCAGTATATTTATTTATTTGCTAGTAAAATTAATAAAATTTGAATAATATTTTCTTATAGAAATCACCATCGTTTTCAAATCAAAAGAGTTACATTCTAAGCACGTCTCGCTTATTTTATTGATAAACAAATTCGGTGGCAAGCGATGAAATTTAAACATTACAATTGAAAACATTTGAGGTTTCCATCGCCAGTCCTTTATAACCCAACAGAAGCCCTTACTACATACTTTACTGTACTGTATACTCCTTCAAATCTTCTGTGCTAGTGAGACGGCCAATAGCTTATAGAAAAGTTTTTCGATGTATGTGTCTGCGCTCAAATACATACGATATTATTTTGGTAACAAGTGTTCATTAATTATGTAGCTAATGTCTGACATCTGACATTATAAACCATAGCAAAAATATTTTAGGTTCAACTATATTAAAATAAATCATATCTCAATGTTTCAAATATTTTAATTTAATGAAACTTACAGTCTATGTACGTAATGAGTGCACAGCGCAGTGACCTGTCGCGATTTCACGGTGAACCAAGTGCGACCCGCGCGCACGGAGACACGCGCACCAGATCAAAGGGACCAAATACTCTATTGTTCCTGTCCTCGCGGGTCGATGGAGCGCAGTCTCTTCAATATTTCAAATATTATATATATACCGCTTCGAATATTTTTGTTAGATTGTGTTGTGATGTACGTTTCTTTGTTTTTGTATTCAAATATGTATATAGCAAATCCTTTTCTATTTATTATTTTTTTCAGTCTCGCGCTGCATCCTGTGTATATTACAGTAGGCAGAGGGAGTCTAGAGTTAAGATACTCGCCCCATTTTATATGTTGTGTAGAATGCTTTAACATTCATCGCAGTGATCTCACAAATTGAGCAATCGTAAATATATGGAAATACAGATCCGAAAACGGAGATAAAATTATGTAAAGTAAATGATAAAAACAGAAACAAGAAAATTTAATAAAGAATAATAATAATAATAATACTCTTTATTGTACACCCATAAAGAAAATAACAATAAAATATGTAATAGAAAAAAAAAACGGAAATGTACAAGAGGCGACCTTATCGCTAAAACAGCGATCTCTTCCAGGCAACCTTAAGGCATAGGATATAATGGGGAGGAAAATGGTTGGGGTGTAAACAATAATTATAATAAATGTGTAAAGCAAACAGCATACATGTATTAAATATATTTAAAATATCTAACTAAACATACACATATTATACATATATACTTACATACATACATACAATACATACAGAGGTACATAAATACATAAATATATGATACATATTTTACAAGTAAATGTGGCAATACAAGAAGGCAGTTTAGAGGGAATGGAAGTGTAGCTTTAAGAGTCGCTTAAAAATTAATAAAGATTTTGCCCGTCTGATATTCAGAGGTAAGGCATTCCATAGTCGGGAGGATGTGACAGTAAAAGAATTGCTGAGGAAGGAAGAAGAGTGTGAAGGAATTATTAAAGTTAAATTTTGTTCAGAGCGAAGATGTCGGGAATGAGAGTGACCCAAAAAATGGAAACGCTCTTTTAAATATGATGGTGTTAAAGGATCAAATAGTACACAGTAAAGAAGATGGAGAATATATGTATCTAAAAATTCTACATCCCCTAGAAATGGTGAAAAAGTCGAAATATACCAAAGAGTCGAAATTCGCGAATATTCAAATCTTAATAAGTAAGAACTTTGTAAATAAAAAGTTTATTTTTAACCTTCAAATAATTTCCAACGGGAAAATTGTCGATTATCAATACGTCATAATATATTTTTGAAGTGTAAAAGAAATAAAAAATCTTTAAGAAGTTCGTTCTGACGTGGCCCCGTTATAAATACGAATATTTTTACAAAATTTAAAGCGTCGCCTTTAACTGAGTTGACAACTTTAACTACCTTGTTACAGTTCAGGAGTGAATAAGTTTCAACTTATTTAGAATTTTATTGCGTTAGAGAATGCTATTCGTTTTACAGTTTATTCATATTATATATGTATTTAAAATATGAAATATGTTTGATACAATGTGTACTCCAGAGAAAATAACTAGAAAGATTCTTAGTAACATAAGATTAGGGCCCTTCATCAGTATTCCCAATGCACCGCGAATAAGTTTCAAAAGGAAAGTTAGACAGAGATGCTTCTGATTATTCTTAAAGATTATATTTACGAAATGTGAATGTATACATATTATCAGATTTTTATTAATAAAATAATATAATATTGAACAAAGCGGTACTCGTTAGGCAAATTTGTTTGTGCAAACCAAACTTAACTCTGTTGAATATTCATATGTATGAAACAGGTAGTTTACTATTTTCGGCGCATAGATGTATTGCAGATAAAAAAGCTATTATATTTCATCCATCTTTACCATAAAATAGAGATTTAAGATCAATGTTTGTGTGCTTTAAATAAAAATAACTTTAAAAAAATTTAGGGTTCCGTACCTCCAAAGGAAATAAATTTGGCACAAAACAAGAACTTATAGTACAAATAAAGTGAAAAAATTGAAAAGTGAAAATTTATAGGTGTTTCATAGAAAAAACTGTCAGATAAAACATTAAAAAAACTATTTCATTTCATACAAAATGAGTGCACAAAACTGTAAACTTAAGTTTGTATTTTTTTTAAGTTGTATGTACTTCGTTTTGAGAGTATAGTACCTGAAATTGGTACGGAACCCTCGGTGGGCGGGTTCAAATCGCACTTGCCAGATTTAATATAACGTAACCATTAGTTATATCTATTTATTAGATACATAACCCAATCCATATCTATACTTATAATAAATCTGTAGAAAAGTCGTTTCTGTACATTGAAAATATTTAAAAAAAAAATAGCCAGGGTGCTAAAGGATAATTAACAGACTCCATTTCCAACATTTTTGGAATTTTTGTCTGTTTGTCTGTTTATTTGTTTGTCTGTTTGTCGGTTTATGTGAACACGTATCACGTAAAAAGTACACAATAAATTTAAGCAATTTTTATACATAAAAATTACAAATAAATCAAGGTAGGTTTTAGTGTTTATTTCATTGTAATTGCTTCACTCTATCAAGAGATATAAGTATTTAAGTTTTCAAGACGTTAATATTTGAGATAATAAAAAATCGACACAAGTAACGCTATCTATTGACAAAAATAGGTACTAACGAATATTTCATATACGTAAAGTTGTCACTAATTGCGATGGGATCTATAGATAATAGATGGCGCTGTAAAATATATTATAAATATAAAAAACATAAAAAAAATATAGTTTGGAAAGGTTACCGCTACACTCTATCAAAAAATAATGTACTTAAAGTTTTAAAGATATTTATATTTGAAAAAAAAAGAAACATACGCAATGATATCTATTGACTACATATCATAATGAATGTTATTATATTGTTGAGTTATTATCTCCTTAACGTTAATTACGTCATGTAAGTGTGATCTATACTTATAATAAATTTAACACAAACATAGTAGTATTTTTCTAACAATGTTCGAATGGTTACAGTTCAATTGTAAGTCCAAAAGAACGACTTTAGAAACGTCTTATTTATTTGACTGTTGATAAATTTACATATTTTTAAAGTACAATTGTTCATAGTACTAACTACAAAGTAAACTAAATTGAATTGTTGGTGAAGATTACCTTCGTAAGAGTCTAGCTCAATTCGTAATTATGTTAAATAACAGTGATAAAGAATGACTTAATATTCAAAGAAATATTTTGAATAGGTTCTTCAGTCCGTTCGTTCGTTTATGTTATTAATATTTTTTTAAGAAACGTATAAAATCTTTAACTTTTGGGAGCAACCTCTAAAAAATTGTGTCTCAAGAAAAAAATGCTCTGACACTGTTTATAAAAATATCCCGCAGTATTATTTCATAACTTACAAGCGACACGCACCGACATTGCACTATTGCACCTGTATGTTGCATGTATGTATGTGCCAAGGGTATTTTAGGGTACGTACCTCTAAATTCTTATAAGATAACTTTGTTGTTTTTCCGTCTGTCTGTCTGTCAAGACTATTTTGTACAAGATCGGTTAAAGGTTAGATACCTCAATGTTCAAGTCTATATTCCCTTAGAGCACAAAAAATCTATCTTCTAAATCATCGCAATCAAATGACGATGAAGTATGAGGGTTTATGCTTCGTTTTTTGTCGCATTTTCTATCATAACTATAAGATACTTCCCGTTGATATACAATTACGAAATTTGTGAAGAAGTTAAAATTTACGGCACGTATAAAGGAAAATTCCAAAATTATTTTTCAAAAATTGAATATTTATTGTATTTGTGTCATAGAAAAAAAACCATTAGGTGCAAATTTTAATCTGTACTTAATTTAATACAAAATGACAACTTAATTAGTTATTCTTTTGCTGTATCTCCTTTCATGAAACTGGTACGAAACTCTCGGGGCATGAGTACGACTTGAACTTGACCGAAAATGTTGATTATTTTATAGACTATATAAAAATGCCTAAAAACGTG
>JAJHJA010001309.1:0-18732 GCA_021202915.1 Heliconius himera
ATAAATATTAAAAGATTCACCCGTAACAAACTATATGAAATGACGTATACTTTATACACTACATTACAAACACTTTATTTTTAACTCCGTCATGACGCAGTTGGTAAGCGTACGAAGGTTGCAGGCTCGATCTCCTTGGATTCTCGATGTCGTATCTCATTTAGTTTGTACAATATATATTTGTTAGTAGTAGAGTAGCCGGTGAAGATTTACTACTGCAACTCCATAATCTTAGATTTTATGTTTCAACAAAAAAATATTATAATCTCTCTTATAATATTAAACAGCGTGAAGCTGATTTTTTTTTGTTTTAAACAACTTATGTAAAAGCGCCAGTTTATGTTTTGTTATGATTTATCTACTGTCAATTTTAGACGCAAAAACGCCCATTTGAATAAATTATATGCGCAGAAATAAAAATAAATAGTAAACAAATAGAGTAAAATTACAAAGTTATTATTCTCACATTTTTGCGTGTTGATTTACTTGAGAGTTAAACGCCGCGTTTTCCTTAACAAAGAGAATAACTCATTTCCCAGGTGGAAATCGAACACACAACCAACGCATTAAGTCATTCGGCTTCCTCAATTCCTCAATCAGGTTTCGCAGTAACCCTCAAATATTATTTGGGCCAAGGGCAGACCCCGTTCTAGTCAAAGCAATTTTCGATCGAGTCGAGTGGAGAAGCCGTATTTGCGAATGTTAATCAAGTAAAGCCGATTATGTTTACTTATGCAGTAGTAGGAGCAATTTATTTTATATAGACACAAATTATGTTGTAACTACGTATGTATGGCTTAGCTGGTAGAGCGCTTGGACGGCTTCCAAGCGGCACGGGTTCAAATCCCGCTACGTTATTTTTTTTAAAGTATTTTTCTTTGCTTTGGAAGGACACTTTGAAATTAAAAAAAACTTTTTTTATCGAAAAAATTCTTATTTTCTAGGCATATGTATACTTATTAAGTCGAAACATCGTTAATTACTTAAAAGAGGATTTTTTTAGGACCCACTCTGTATCCTAGAGATAGTAGGGTAGGCAGAGTTCCCACGAGACACTTCCGCTCCCCCACTTTCCGCCAAATTCTCGGGGCATTGAGTTTCGGAACCCAACGCCGCTCTGCTTCGTTACCAGATCGAGGAAATGAAAATATTAAATATTTTCTTTTCCACGACGGCAATCGAACTTACAAACATTGCGTTTACAATCGCACGCTTGTGTCATTGCGTCACGGTGACCTCAAAAGTACATGTAGCTGTCATTTAAAAAAAAAATGGACACTATAATTATATTTGAAGTGTTCAGTTTTTTTTAAAAGGAAACAAAAAGGCGGAATCTAGTTTGTATTATAATAATATTATATTTATTACTTAATAAAATAATATCATTTTTTGTTGTAAAATATATATTTTGTTGAAAAAAATATTATATAAACCCAAGTGTTTTAATGAATTTATACAATATGACTAGGTAATACGGTTACGGTCGAGATTCGTAATCACATACATATGTAAATGATTTACTATTAATATAACGATTTAAAATTATATAACAGTAGTTTAAATTTTTTTTTCTTAATAATTAATTAGAGGCTGGTCTCGGCTGGTTCGATCCCCACTCGAGGAAATTAAATATTTGCTTAAAATTTATATATTTCTATTTCTCCGCTCTGGTGTCGACGCAAAGCGCGGGCTTGAGTTCCGTCACTCAATACGCAATGCCTCCAAAATTCGGCGGAAAGTGGAAAACGGAGTGACTTAACGATAGCTTTCCTCTGCTGTGTGCTTTGCTATGTACGGGATATAGCTGATTTATTTATTTATTTAATTAATTAAGTAGGTACTTATGTAAGTAGTAAAATATTTTTTTTCTTGCATGCATTACATATTTTTCTCAAACCAAACCTTTTTAAAAATACCTACTATAATAAAGCAGTAATAACGCTAATAAAAAAAAGTAATAGAATATGAATGTATATTTTTTTTCTGTCTGTTTGCGCATGCACATCTACTAAACTACAGGACGGACTTGAATGAAACTTTTTTTTTTCATATAGCTATTAGGCCTTGGCAGGATCTAGGCTATATTTGACTTTGAAAAAAAACTCGCGCGCCTTGATGCAGAACCATAATCTCAGCTCAGCTAAAATAAAAAATAAGAAATAATTAAATTTCACCTTAATTATTTTTTTATAACTTTATACTTTAAAGCCGCGCTTTGCCTCGTTACCAGAGCAAGTAAATTAAAATATATAATATTTTTTACATTAAATTACCCCAAGTGGGAATTGAACCCACAGCCGTCACGTTACAGTCACACGCTTGTGCGCCGCGACAGCCTCAAGTATACAAAATTCTAACATATTTTTTTTTATCAGGAAATAATAGAAAATAGTTTTTAAAAGCATACAATACGATTTACAAGAACCGGAAGAACATCCGAGACTAATAAGGCTGCTGAGGTCACACGACTAAATGTAAGCGAAATAAAGGATTTCTTAAAAGGAAGTCCATTCGATTCGCGATTTTCTTTGTTTTACAATTGTAAAATGCTAAAGTTTACGTTTCTAGTTAGTAGTTTAGTAGTAAAACATCGATTATAAGCTATTTGAAAATTTTGCGTGTGTGGTTGTGGGTTCGAAGTCTTACTTAAGGAAATCAATTATTTACATTTCCCTACTCGTGACAAAACAGAGCAGTGTTTAGTTCCGCCTTTCAAATCTTAATACGAAATGTCTCGATATGGAAATAAAAGAACGAAGCTAACAAAAAAATGTTAATTATATATATTTTTTTTTTTATAATTTGACATCTGATATACTATAAATATATAATAAATATATTATTTATTTATTATTATTATTTATTTAGCTTCACGCTGTATCCAGCACATAACAGAGGTAACTTGGGAACCTAAAGTTAACACACTCATTTTCATTAAGACAGTAATTAATAACAAATTATTATTAAAAAGTTAATTACTAAGTACTTGTGTGTTGAGGCCGGTCGTGGCGCAGGGGTACAAAGTGTGACTGTAAACCGACTGGTTGTGGGTTCGATCCTCACTCGAGGAGATGAAATATTTACTTAAATTTATATTTCTATTTCTTCGCTCTGGTGTGGAGGATAAGCGCGGCGTTGAGTTCTAGCACTCAACACGCAATGCCTCCAGAATACGGCAGAAAGTGGGGAACGGAGTTACTTAACACTAGGTTCCCTCTGCCTACCCTGCATTGTGCGGGATACAGCGTGAAGCGGATTTTTTAATTACTATGTAGAGTTTCTCGAAATTACCTATTCACTTATTACGATATGGTCATTTATAAATAGAAATAACTTATATAAAAACACGAACATGCGTTATTTATGGACCTGACACAGCAATAGACTGATAAGGCACACGCCTCGGACCTTATGCGGCCATTGGAAGCTAGAAATGCAAAAACATTAAATACGATAATATTATGCACGGCGCCGTTGTGACTCAGTCGTTTTGAATGTTGAATATGATGGTTGAAAGTTCAAATCGTAGATGAAAATATAATATAGAACTGAGTTCTTTCTTTTTGATTCAACGAAAATGCTCTTCAGCTAATCATACCTACAATGTCAATAATATAAAATATATACAGCAGGGGACGGCGACGATTACAGAAGGGTAAATAGATGGAACATGATGTCAAAACGATTACAATAACAAATAATATACATATATTAGGAAATATATTCATATATATATATATATATATATATATATATATATATATATATATATATATATATATATATATATATATATATATATATATATATATATATAGTATATATAATATATATATATGTATAATAATACAATTAAACAAAAATAACAGTAAAGGAAGTTTGTTTATGTTTTTTTTAATGGCCTGATTTTGCGACGTCAGCCGCAAAATAATCTGCCAGTGTCACAACATATTAAGTTACATATTTTATTTTTAAATGACACGGCTTTAATCGATACACAGATCAAATTAGTGGCAGTAGTGTTACTGTATTATTTTACGCCTGACGTCGCAAAATCAGGCCATTAAAAAAAAAACATAAACTTCTTTTATTGTTATTTAGTTAGATTTTTTTTTGTTACTTTTAATACATAAATAAACCAGGTTTAATTCACCATAAAAAAAGTATAATCAGCTTTAACATTCCAATTCAAATTATATATGAATTGTATACATATAATAATATCATCATAATAATAACAATGGTATGAACTAATGCAAATGTTCCGCTAAGCGCAAATCTACGCAACGTGTTTATATTCATATTCGGCAATCGTATGTGATTTGTGTACAGAATGACAACCTGCATACATCGCTATAATAAATACTTGTATGGAGAAACTAGAAAGTATCCTTACTAGAGCTATATTAGAAATGTTGTATTTAACATTGAAGAAATTTCTGTCATCATACATCACATAGCAGATATGTTTTTTTTTTAGCTTACGCTGTATCAGATCTGTAGGCAGAGGGAACTTGGGAACTTAGTGTTAAGACACTTCTGTTCATTTTAGAACTCAAAGTTGTGCTTTGCCTCGTCACCAGAGCAAGGAAACGAAAACACCTAATATTTCATTTCTTAGAGTAGAACAGTAATTTTGGTATATTAGAAATATTGCACCAACCTATCGGAGTAACTTATATAGTTGTCGATCACATAATTAATGGATGTAAAATACTTTCGAGAATTATATAAAGCCAATACTGTTTAATTTAAGAAATAAATATATAGTAAAAAACAATTATATCATTAAGTTTAGATAAACGAAATTGTTATAGATTACATGAAAGTATAAAACTTTATATAATAAATACATAATTAATCAGAAACATAATAGACATGTCTGGCTGTTCATTGTATTGTTTTGAGTCAAAATCATTTGATTCTAAATTGAGATAATGTTCATATTTAAACCACCATTGTTTTCACACTCTAGTTAGAAAAAGATAATAAATACAAAAACAAAAATCAGCTTCACGCTGTGTCCCGCACACAGCAGGGTAGGCAGAGGGAACCTAGTGTTAGGACACTCCGTTCCTAACTTTCTGCCGAATTCTGGAGGCATTGCGTGTTGAGTGGCAGAACTCAATGCCACGCTTTTGCCTCGACACCATAGTGAAGAAATGAAAATATAAATTTAAATAAATATTTCATCTCCTCGAGTGGGGATTGAACCCACAACCAGTCGGTTTTACAGTCACACTTTGTGCCACTGCGCTACGACTGGCCTCAAATAATAAAGACTAATTTTCACATTAAAAAAATCATAAAAAGTTATAAAGTAACTCAATGAACTGCTAAGCTAAAAAATATAAAAACAAACAAAGCAAATTAAAGTACAAATAAAAATCTTACAATATAATCATTGTTATCAATTGTTAGTAGTCCTACTTTAACATGTGTATGACTAACATGATAACATTCTCATAAGTGACGCATTTATTGATAACTGATAACAAAAGTTGATGTTTTAAATGCAAAGAAATACATGATTTTTCAAACATTTGATTGATTGTTTATTTTTTTGCTTCATTTTCAAGCCTGCATATGTGATAAACACTCTAGACACTCCTCCACTTTTTACTTTAAGAAAGAATTTGAAACATTGTAAGTTGAGTGGTAGAATTTGTCCACATTTTGTGGTAATAGTGGAGAAATAAAAATTATAGCCTCAATGATAGATTATTACATTTTATAATATTCATTTTCCTATAATGTTAATAATAATTATGGATAAATATTATGATTTGTTATTGAAAATAAATTAATAAATGTTTAAACCAATCTACAGATTTTCAATTCTTTTAAAGTTATAAACAGAGTATTATTTTTTATTTAAATATGTAAAATATGAAAAAAAAAATTACCTCTTTAAATAAAAAGGATTGTTATATTTAATTTTAATAAATTTTATAATTATTGATAAAGTATTAAAATTTATTCATTTGAAAATAAATTTATTTAATTAGAAAAATAGAATATTTAATTTAAATCGACAAAAAATAAATCATGTAAATATCACAAATTATAATTTTGAAGCAAAAAGAAATAGTCTTTGTTTAGTTTTCTCGTTTTAATTTTATTGGTATGGACGATTCATTTTTGTATATGCAAATTTAATACATTTGGTAATATAAAGTTTCTATATTATAATTTTACAACGCACGACTATAAATGGCACTTAATTAAAATGCATACATTAATATGTTTTGTTTAACACAGCTGCCGATTTTAACGATGACACTTCTCAGCTCAAGGTTACGCGGAACAGTTTTTATTATTTATTGTCTACTGCATTTTAAAATGTATTAAATAATTAAGAAAAAAAATATATCAATCTAGCTGTCCCTAAATTAATTTATTGTATTGTTTTGCATAAGGAAATGAACAGGTGTTAAAAATTTTACGCGTAACACAAAATTTCTTACCTTAAAGGGCTTAAATTAGTTTTGGTAGACAAATATATCCATACAACACCGTCTTTAATACTCAGACAAAAAACTTTTTGTGTTTAGCACAATGCACTTGCAATATTTACAATTTAACAATATTTACAAATAGAGCACTTTCTACGTACGATTCACTTGTGAAAAGTCATAGACTAAACAGATGTTTAAGACGTATAGTTATGCTATGACACTTCTTCAATTAGTCGATAAAGTTTAATTGTATTTAAGTTTAACTTAAATTTTTTTCTATAAATTTGACTTATTATTTTAAATGTTTACTATTCAAATATGTAATAAATATTAAAATTAATTGAGTGTATTTTTTATTTAGAAACTGTTTTGTATTTATCGATATTTGAAAACAAATACATTTTGCTCTATAAACATCACTTGTCTATGGTAAAAATATTGCCAGGTACGTAATTTTTCCCATATAAAATACATAATACATACTTTTTATAGTTTTCACTTTGACTTATTTACGGTAAAGACATTTAAATTAAAATATAAATTAATCATCTAAAAAAATATTCTACTTTAAAAGCATTTCAATTACATATACACATAATATTATTCTATTATAAAAATATTGCAATTACATATAAACATTTTTAAATGAAACATAATAATCTAATTGATGCGTACATAAAAGCCATAGGTTTTACTATTATTTATTTATTTAAAGAAACCTAAAGCCGGCAATAAGAACAACGAAGAATAAGCAAAAGTGGTTTATAGTTGTGGCAACTCAGATACAACTTCCGCTCCCGGCCGGGGCGGCTAGCACAGAAATACACTAGCGGTTGAACGGAGAGGCTTATAGAATTATTTCATAAAAGCTTAAGCTACTGACCTACGTGGGCGGGATCAAAACATTGAGTACGATCGTATGTTGATAGTCTACACTAAAACAATAAATAATAACAGACAAACGTTCATTTGTGAATTAAAAATATTAAAAACAAATATTAAGTGAAAGGCCGAAGTGAAATACGAGACATTTAAAATAAATTGACTATAGTGTTACATTTTAATTATTGAAGAAAATATGACAGCTTCAACGATGATCGAGCTGGAATCCTGGATTATATACCAGTGTGTTCTTAATGAGTGCCATGTCTCCAGCTCATGTACGTATTTTCATTTAATTTTATTTAACTCACTTTAATATTATTAGGCTGTAATTGCAAATTTTAGTATATTATAATCCGTAGCTTTACTTCTCACAGGATAAATTATAAAAAGAATAATAAGTTATAATTTTTATAGTGTAGTTAGCTAAAAAACAAGGTCCAATTGCAACACGTGCTGGTTCTGCACCAAACACTAAACATATTTAATTAAAGTTAATTGGCGACGGTCTTCGCACGACTAGCTTTTATGTATTTTGATGAATGGAGGCAGATGTGTTTTAATTGATGTCGACAATATTATATTAACAATAATTTATATTAATAATTCACTGCATAAAGTTAGGAACAGCTTGCTTATATACTTATTTATTTGCATTTAATTTAATTTTAATTATTTAAGTATTATTATTTTGTATGTATAATATTATGTATAATGTAATATTTAATATTTATTCAATATTTCTTTCGCTCATTATTTTTTATCATGTTCGACGGTAATTACTGGTTTTTTTTAAATAAAAGATAGGAAACAAACGTTTGTAGTTAGGTATTGAATTGTAAATATTATGGCTGTAAATACGTACGTATATAATTGTATTTCTCTCTGTCTCTTACTGTCTGTAATTTTCTGTCTGTCTGTGTGTATGTAATATAACGTAATTAGGATAAATTAACAATATTCTTTTTAAAGGATATGTTGGAAGAAAAAAATCAACGACATAGTACAAAATTAAATAAGAATTAAGGAAAAAAAATCATGTTATATTTGTACTTACAACAACCACTACACTAAGTCATTACATGCAAATCCACTAAAACAAATAAAAAGAATAAACAAGTTTAGTTCCGCCACTCAAAACGCAATGCCTCCAGAGCTCGGCAGAAAGTGGGTGTACTAGGTTCCTTCTGCCTATCCTGCTGTGTGCGGGATACAGCGTGAAGCTGAATTATACTTTAAATACCGTTAAATTGAGTTTAGTCACCCAATACTCTCCAACGGAAATCGCGGCACGATTTGTAATAACTTACCCCGCAGATGTGTCTTGTGTATTTTGTGAAGACTGTAGATTGTCTCTCTAATGAAGGAAACTAAAAAATAGACGACCAAAATATAATATTTACTTTTGGAGAGTGTGAGTTCATATCCAATAATAAAAAAATAAATAAATGGAATTTTAATGTTTCAATATTATTATATTTCTAATGATGACTATGATATAAAATACATTAATCTTATATTAACATATTATAACGTCATTTTAACTATATATATTGCAATCTAATTACATATTGTTTATTCAAAATATTGTTTGTGTTTTTCCTTATTTGTGTATTTTAATAAAATCATACATACATTATTAATCGATCCTCCGTCACGGCCCATGGCGGGTCCAAGGACAAGCCGCGACCTTGCCACGAATCCATTGAGGGTACACCCTTAGGTGCGTATAAAATATGGCTGTAATAACTACCTTGTGTACGGAATGGTTAAGTAGTTTTTTTTGGACTTTTGTTTATTTTTTAAACTTTTTTGAAATGTGATTCTATATTCAGGAAAGAAAAATACTGATTAAGATAACGTATATTTTTTTATATTTTGTATAACATTTTTTCCATTTCAAACAAAACCTTATTTACTTTTATAAACATATAGGGCAAATTAATTATTTATTTGAAGGGGCACAAGCGTGTGACTAAAGATGGCAGGTCGTGGGTTGTCACTCGAAGAATTAAACTATTTAGTATTTTCATTTCCTGCTGCTCTGGTAACGAGACAAAGCGCGGTGTTGAATTCCGCCAATCAACTCACAATGCCTGCAGAAATCGGTGGAAGTATCTTTAACTAGATTGCAAGGTTCCCTCTGCTACGTGTGAGTTACAGTAAAAAAATATTTCGCTACTTTTTCTTGTTTTTATGGATTTTTTTTAATATCACACGCACACATAATGCTGCTCCTTAATTCTAGAGCAGGAAAACGTAGTAACATCTCTCAAGAATATGAAAAGGTAAAAGGAGGCATTGAGTTTCGTTAACACACAATTCGGTTTGCATTTTATACGTTTTCTAAAAAGAAATTGGAATATTGTTTGATTCTGTCTAATCGAGATCACGCTGTATCCCGCACACAGCAGGATAGACAGAGGGAACAAGTATTAAGACACTCAGTTGCCCATTATTCATTACAACACCGCGCGTTGCCTCCACAACAGCGTGAAGAGTGGGAATCAAACCCACAACCTTACGATTGAAGTCATATGCTTGCGCTCTTGCGTCTGAACTGGCCTCTCTGTCTAACCAATATGGTATTGAAATACACAACCAAAATAACAGAAACTAAGCCTACACTAGAATGATATTTGTCTATTCCAACGATATACTTCAATTTTAATATTGAAAGTTTTTTATTTTTTTTATTAGCTTCACGCTGTATCCCGGACATAGCCGGGTAGACAGAAGGAACCTAGTGTTAAGAAACTCCGTTCCCCACTTTCTGCCAAATTTTGAAGGCATTGCGTGTTGAGTGGTAGAACTCAATGCTGCGCTTTGCCTCGACACTAAAGCGAAGAAAATAGAAATATAAATTGAAGTAAATATTTCATCTCCTCGAGTGGGAATCGAACCCACAACCAGTCGGTTTTAGGGTCACACTTTGTGGCACTGCGCCACGACTGGCCTCTTAAATATTAAAAGTAGACTGAACCAAAATAAAAGTCGACAATAGTGTATTAACTAAGAGACCGTAGAGTTCAGATATTAAATGTGATACACGTGAGGCACGTGACTTAAACTATAAAGTAGTTCCCGTCCCGACCCATCGGCCGGTACTCCCAACCTCCAACTCCCAGAGGCATGGCGTCGCCAATTAAATTTACGTAATTGTAATCTTATCTAGAGGATTTTGTTTTGGTTGCGTTTGCTTTATTTGTAACTACAATAATTATAAATTGTGATATATTGTAAAAAATGATTCTAAATAGCCACGTATAGAATGAGTATTTACATTGAGAGATAAATCCTAAAAAGAGGTTTTACTTACTATTTACAAATATTTAGACAATTTGATGTACGTGGGATTTGAACCTACACCTTGAATGTGTACATTAGACACGTCTAACTTGCGCAACGATCAAGTAGAATTATGATAATAATATATGTATAATTCAGTACATATTTCTCTTTAAGTTATCTATACTAGTTACAAATATTATAAAGCTGGACAGTTAGTTTGGTTGAATGCGTAATCTCCGTAACTACTGGCTCTAAATAATAAAATAATTTTGTTTTGGATAGTCCAATTTATAGAAAGAAGGCTATATTACCTACGTCACGTAACACTTTTTAATGTAATTTTACACGACAACTCGTATTTACTCTTATTCCCTAGCGTGAGACTGTAAACGCAACAAACAAAGAAGGTTGTGGGTTAGATTTATATTTTCATTTCTTCGCTCTGGTGTCGAGGCAAAACGCGGCGTTGAGTTCCGCCACTCAACACGCAATGCCTTCAGAATTCGGCGGAAAGTCGAGAGTGTCTTAACAATAGGTTTCCTCTGCTTACCCTGCTACAAAAATAGTGACATTTTGTTTAAATTTACATACAAAGAAGATTTACATAACATAAAGTCAGAGATCATAGTTTCAATAACACCTCCAGTGGTCACACAGGAAAATTCAATTTATATGAGAAGCAAGAGTTCAGGCAGTAAGCGGCTTGCTGTATTCTTCCATAATTTAATTATGCAAAGTGCGGAACTTGAATACCAAAATAAAACTTCATAATTTAGTATTAAAATTTTACCCTAGCAGGATTGGAAACTGCCCCTGTTGGACATTGTCCAAACGCTCTGACCAGTAAGTCTCACAGGTTCTCATCAAGAGTTATTTAGTTATTTAGTATTAGTATTGTTAAGACATTCCGCTTTTCACTCTCCGCCGAACTCTGGAGGCATTGCGTACTTTTCGGAGCTCAACGCCACATCTTGCCCCGACACCAGAGCGATGAAATCAAAATATTAAATATTTTATTTCCTCGAGTGAGAATCGAACCCACAGCCAGCCAATTATTTAAGTTATTAGAATCTCTGTAGGGAGATTTTACAACCTTTTTCTGCTATGCAAAGATAATTATCATTTTTAAAAATATTTGTATGATTTATTTATTTAGGAATGGAAGAACATATTGTTTCTATCTAAACAATTTTTGAGCTTTAAGCCCCCGCATATATTAGAGTAGGCAGCGAGAACCTAATATTAAAACACTTCGCTCCCCATTTTCTGCCAATTTTTTTAGAGGCATTGCGCGTTGAATGGCTAAACTCAACGCCACACTTTTGCCTAGGTACAAGAGTATAGAAATGAAAATATAAATTTAAATAACTATTTCATTCCATCGAATGGAGATTGAACCCACAACCAGTCGCTTTTACAGTCACACTTTGTGCCCCTGCGCCAAGACTGGCCGCCAATTCCATAACTTATGGGATTTAAAATTATAATTACAGACTTAAAACGGCATTATAATATAAAGCAAATTAAAATGTTTCCTACAAAACAGGATTATAAAGCGAAACGGTCGTAATCTCTCTGAAGAAAATCTTTAAGAGTCTTAACCTACTTAGAGATTGTAAATATTTTATTATTTATTATACTACTAGCGGACCCGGACGCGGCTTCGCCCGCTTGAACTATACGAATGCTTATTAGATATATTTATAAAATTGTTTTTGAAAATATCTAACTAATTTAAATGAAAAAAATATAAGTAAACGTAATCATATTAAAATATTAATAAAAAAAACTAAACAAAACCAGCTACATTATTAATATCATCAAAGTAAAATTGAAAGAATTAAAATTAAATGTGTTGTTGATATGTTTTTGCAAGTGCATGTGGTTATTTACATAATACTCAAATACATTAAAAAAATATTATATTTCTTGTCTCTGTCTGTCTTTCTATTTCCCCGAGCTAATGTCCGGAATAACTGAACTGATTTTTTTAGACTGTCAGTGATCGATTTTGCTGACCCGGGAAAAATCTTTTACATGTTTTCCTTGCGCGCGTACATAGATACTATATGAAATAACTAAAGTCCTTTCTACATTAAATATGTAGAAGTTTTGCAAACAATATCAAATAAAATCCCAAAAAACTAAAACTATAATTTATTAAGTGTATAACAAAGGTATAGATAATCATCCAACCGAGATGAAATAACCAATTCTTTCCTTAAATAATAAATACTTAAATAATATTATGCCGACGCCGCGCAGGGCCGCAACTTACACCACACCAAGAAATTTATGAAAATCTAACTAATCTACTACTCGAATAAGCAGAGAACCAAAGAAAAGTATAAATTAATTATAAACAGCAAATAATTACATAAAAATTAACAGTAGTTCGAAAATTTGTGAAAATTTACATAACCGTCAACCGTCAATTTCGAATCAGTGACGTCTCCTTAATTAATTATTAGAATTTTATACAATAAACTATAATTTCAATCTAGATGACATGCTAAAAGTGACTATTATATTCATTTTCATATATAACGATCAATATCAAATTATATAAAATACATACAACAAAAACCCGATAAATATAAAGTAAATTAATTAAAATGGTTACTTTTGCTCAACCTTCAGAGATAAACATATACCATCGTGGACTTATTTAAACATTATTTAAAGAACAATATTTTTGTTAGACATTGTTTTTATGTATCTCATAAGGTATAATATAGGTGGTAAGGTGGGCATAAGCAAGCCCATTTTGGGTGACGTTTTCTTATTACCACAAACTTTGCAAACCGTTGCTTAGCAACGGTCGGTTGTTATTAAGATGGCAGAATAAATTGCCTGTCAAACTAAAAAATATTTTAATATTTTAGTATATCGACAATATTACAAATATGAGAAAATAAAGTAACCTATGTTCATCCGAAGACCCTCAAGTATCTCTATATGAGTATTTTATCACAATTGAATTAGCGGTTTGGCCCTGATTGCGTCACAGACAGACGGACAGACAGACAGACAGACAGAGTTACTTTCGAATTTATAATATAGGTATGGATTGTAACTGGTTTGGTTATTAATTAAGGCCGTTTTGGCTCAGTGGCATTATATTTGACTATATAGGTATTGTAGGTTCGATATTCACTTAAGCGTATTAAAGGGACGAGGGAGTGAGTGCCCGCGCTTAGTTCCGCCACTTAACACACAACGTCTCGAATTTAGACATATACCACAGAACGGAGTGTCATAATACTAGGTTCTCAGTCTAAGCTGATATTCGACAAAAATTGTGAAGCATTTTTTTAATAGAATGAAAGAATATATTTATAAAAATTAAAAAAATATAACAAATAAGCTTCTTTCTCTCACTCACATTTTCCAATCAATTTATTCTTAATATTTTGAAATTATTGTAATTATTTGATATAATATATTATTTAAATATAATATATTATACATATTATACATCAATCAATATTCAACTATAAACAAAAGTAATCACGCAAGTACGGAAACTTTGTCGATATTTGCCGTAACAGATGTTCCTTAAGTCAATGTCGCCCAAAACTTGAGCCTTGGGTGACTCCATTGTATATCCCCTTAAATCACCTTCGTCACTTCAGCCCCTACAAACTTTATAAGCTAAATCATTCTGAATACGCTCTTATGAGTTTCCATGTAAAATCAAAAGTTTGAAATAAACCCAAAAAATGATTATTTTTGTTGAGCTTTCTTGCAAATGTCATATTTGTCATATTTTATTTCTCTTCACGCGTGTATAATGGAGGCACAGGTGGAGAAAACACTGTCTATCACTTTCCGTCCAGAAATTCTGCTTTGTCTAACTAAATAAATACCTATATGGTTAGCTATACGCTGTATCCTTAGCAGGGTAGGGAGAGAGAGGGAACCTGGGAACCTAGTATTACATTCCGTTCTCCATTAATATATTTCCGTTCGCTACTTTCTTCCGAATTCTTGAGGCATTGCGTGTTAAGTGGCGAAAATTAACGCAGCGCTTTGCCTCGCCACCAGAACTATGCCTATGACAGTAGAGGATAGAAGAATAGAGGAAATGGAACCCACAACCATTGCAAGCGCACGTTTGTGCCCATTTGCCACGACGGCCTATAATACCTATATGATGATCAATAACATTCGTTTGCTTTCCTTTCTCTACATACTTATGCCAAGTAGAAATGACACATACATTGCAGTGCTTGTTATCTTTCAGTTGTGTGAAATATATTTTGAATGACGAATAGTTAGTTAGTGCTACTTCCGGAAAGTACCGGATGTTGGTGTATCAATGGCCTAAGATCCCATCGTTTAAAACTGTAGGGATTAGATTTTCTAATGAAACTTATATTTAAGAATGATACATGATAGTAGAATAGATTACACTAGGGTTGCCGAAAAAAATCCTGCCGCAATCACCTTTAATTAATGTTTTTCGTAACTCGTTTTTGGAGAAAATTGCACTCATATGTTTTTTATGTGAATCGCACATCATTTGAAAGAAAATCGCATAAGGAATTGGAAAAACAATGGTTGCCAGCTCTCAGTCTGCCGCAAGCCCAGGGTTGCCTGGTTTAAAGAGGTCAGTTAATGTTAATATTTGCACTTATGTGTTTTTTTAATGAATTATATATCAAATTAAAGCTTATTTTTTTCTTATCACTAAAACATATGGTTGCCTGCAAAATAACTGCCGCAAGCAAAGGTTGCCATCATTTGAAATATTCTATTCCGATTCCGTTTGACTTAGAATAGACGATGAAATATGCGGTTTGCCTTATGTTTTAAAGTAAAATATTATAAAATAGAAGGTCAATCTTAAAATTAATATTTATTCTAGCTGTTCACCTGTTAAATGATGATTTTAATTATATTAAGTACAGACAAAAAACTATTTAAACATGAAATCATCCTTATTTTTCCATTGAAATACTGAATCTATGATATTAAGTCTTTGTTAAATCTGTTTTCTAGATATTAATACTCGTTTAAATCGTTATTTTAAAACGACTAAATTATCATCTATATATATATAAAACAAGTACCTGACTGACTGAGGTAAGACGCACGCACAGCCGCTGATGGTAGAAACGTAAAATTTGGACAGATGTTTTTTTTCATGATCTGGACATCCACTAATAAGGGATTTTAAGAAAATTGAACCTTAAAGGGATAAAATAGGGGCTGAAAGTTTGTATGGTTTTTGTTTTAATCGGCACCGATTTTTATAATATTTGAAATTCAGACTCCTAAAAATATTTCATTGAACACATGTTTCATGGTTTTTTAGAATTCACCCAGTAAGGGTTCAAATAAGCGGGCGAAGCTGCGCGCGCCCACTAGTATTAAATAAACGTTTACAAATATCGTTCTATTGTAAGGTATTAATTACATAATGTTTTCATAATATAATGTAGGTTGACAATTATTGCAGATATTTTATTTATTAATCAAGAAAATATGGAAAATTACCTCGTTATAAACTCTCAATCTCTCTCTTCGTCCTCAGAGAAAAATATATAATATTAAACATTAAATTTAATTATACTTATAAAACATTAATTATACTTACGTTTTGCATTAGAAAATAATTGAAAAATAAAAATCAAATCAGATTCACGCTGTATCCCGCACGCAGCAGGGTAGGGAGAGGGAACCTATATTAAACATTAAATTTATTTATACTTATCAAACATTAATTATACTTACGTTTTGCATTAGCAAATAATTAAAAAATAAAAATCAAATCAGATTCACGCCGTATCCCGCACGCAGCAGGGTAGGCAGAGGGAACCTAGTGTTAAGACACTCCGTTTCCCACTCTCTGCCGAATTCTGGAGGCATTGCGTGTTGAATGGCAGAACTCAACGCCGCGATTTGCTTCGACATCAGAACGAAGAGATGGAAATATAAATTTAAGTGAATATTTCATCTTCTCGAGTGGGGTTCTTCTTTATATTTTTATTTTACAACAATGAACTTTTTGTAACACTAAGTGATAACCGTGCATTGTGTTACTATTTAAGAAAGTGTTACTGTGTATAAAATTCATTTTTTGGCGAAACAACAACATAATTTTACACTTCAGACTCATTATTAAATTCCACACACATTTTCGCACAAAAAAGATTAGATCTTCATTTATGTCATGTTAACTAAAAACGTCTTTACTCCAAAACGAAAGGTAAGTAACTAAGTAATATGTTCAAAAACATCTCATTTGGCCATCTGCACCGTTATTGCATTTAGAAACAATGCATCTACGAAAATAAAATTATTGCATTTTGTTTGCTTTGTATACCGCCGCAAAATGTTTATTTATAGTAAAAAGTAGACAACTAATTGATATTTGCCGACTCCTGGTCATAAGCCTTAAATAGCGTTTATTATTCGGCATTACTGTCGAAATTTCTTAGAATTTATTTTTGATAAATTAATTTTGTTAATTATAATTCTATCATATATATTTCTTTTAATGCAAATTCTTAAGTTATCAAAAAAAAACAAGAAAAAAAAATCAAACGAGCAGAGGACAAAGAGAGAGAGAGAGAGTATATTGAAATGTTATTTTCCATATTTTTTTAATTAATAAAAAACATACGCAATAATTGTCGCCCTTCATTATCTCAAGGAAACATGATGTAATTAATACCTTATAATAGATTGATATTTGTAAGCATTTATTTAATAAGATAATTTAGTCGTTTTAAAATGATAATTTAAATTAGTATTAGTATTTAGAAAACAGATTTAGCAAAGACTTAATATCATGGGTTCATTATTTCACTTGGAAAATAAGGATGATTTCATATTTAAATAGTTTTTTGTATGTTCTTAATATGATTATAATCATCATTTAACAGGTGAACAGCTAGAATAAATATTAATTTTAAGATTGACCTTCTATTTTATAATATTTTACTTTAAAACATAAGGCAAACCGCGTATTTCATCGTCTATTCTAAGTCAAACGGAATCGGAATAGAATATTTCAAATGATGGCAACCTCTGCTTGCGGCAGTTGTTTTGCAGGCAACCATGTGTTTTAGTGATAAGAAAAAATAAGCTTTAATTTGATATATAATTCATTAAAAAAACACATAAGTGCAAATATTAACATTAACTGACCTCTTTAAACCAGGCAACCCTGGGCTTGCGGCAGCCTGAGAGCTGGCAACCATTGTTTTTCCAATTCCTTATGCGATTTTCTTTCAAATGATGTGCGATTCACATAAAAAACATATGAGTGCAATTTTCTCCAAAAACGAGTTACGAAAAACGTTAATGAAAGGTGATTGCGGCAGGATTTTTTTGGGCAACCCTAGTGTAATCTATTCTACTATCATGTATCATTCTTAAATATAAGTTTCATTAGAAAATCTAATCCCTACAGTTTTATACGATGGGATCTCCACCTACAATATGTCTATTACTATAATGATATTTGTATGATATCTTTGGCAATTTTAATTTGTTCATGATTAAACTGGGTAAAGTCGTAATTATTTTTCTCTTAATCTCTTCTCTCATGTCTTAAAAAAAAGCTTTGAAAATGGCAAAACACCATTGGCTCTATATGAAGAATTAAGAATTTTTACCCACAATGCCAATGGGTGCAATAGCAAACTTCACTAAAATAATTGGGATCTTAAGTATAAAAAATTCTGACGATTAACGCCATATTACCTTCGCTGCACTATTGCGTGTTTGTGTGGCGGAACTTAACGCAACGCCGTGCTTTGCCTCGAAACCAAAGCAAATATTTTATCTCCTCGAGTGGGCATCGAACCCACAACCAGTCGATTTTACAGTCACACTCTGTGCCCCCGTGCCACGACTGGTCTCTATATTTATATTATCTTTTCATCTAGAAAAATATATAATTCTAAAATTAATATTGAAAGCATTTAAATTAAAACTTAATAAACAAATAGATATTTGATCTGTACATGTCTGAAATTATGACATTGAGCTTAATAGGTTTGCCCTCGCATATCACAGCAAGTACGCGCCAGCCGAAGTTAGGATTCCAGGAATGTGGAATTAAGACGGAGGTTATTACCTATGAGCA
>JAJHJA010001310.1:0-40113 GCA_021202915.1 Heliconius himera
TCTATATTTATCGGGTTTTTGTTGTATGTATTTCCTATAATTTGATATTGATCCTTATGAAAATGAATATAATAGTCACTTTTAGCATTTTATCTAGATTGAAATTAGAGTTTACTGTATAACATTCTAATAAATAATTAAGGAGATGTCACTGATTCGAAATGACGTTGCCTACGAGCGGCATAGTATGACCGACGCGAACGGGCAAATGAAACTTTGACGGTTTTGTAACATTTTCATACATTTTCGAACTACTGTTAATTTTTATGTAATTATTTACTGTTTATAATTTATACTTTTCTTTGGTTCTCCGCTTAGTCGAGTAGTAGGTTAGTTAGATTTTCATTAATTTCTTGGTGTGGTGTAAGTTGCGACCCTGCGCGGCATCGGCATAATATTATTTAGGTATTAAGGAAAGTATTGTTCGTTATTTCATCTTGGTTGGATGGTTATCTATACTATATTTTTTTGTTATTTTGGACAGTAGCTCGGGGAAATAGAAAGACAGACAGAGACAAAAATATATATTTTTTATTGTATTTGAGTATTATGTAATTAACCACACGCACTTTCAAAAACATAGCACAACACATTTAATTTTAATTCTTTTAAATAGTTGTTTTAGGTACTTTGATAATATTAATAATGTAGCTGGTTTTGTTTAGTTTTTTTTTATTAATATTTTATTGGTTACGTTTACTTATATTTTTTTCATCTAAATTAGTTACATATTTTCAAAAACTATTTCATAAATATATCTAATAAGCATTCGTATAGTTTAAGCGGGCGAAGCCGCGTCCGGGTCCGCTAGTATCTTATAAAATAAGAACGATTTTTTTCTCTGTCTGGCCTTTCTACGTTATCTTCTTCTAAACCACCCAACGGATTTTGATGCGGTTTTCACCATTATGTAGAGTATTTCTCAGGGAAGGATTATATATGGTTTATTACATGTATATTTTATTGTAATTTGACATAAATATAATAAATGTGTATAAAGTCCCACCCGTTCAGACACTTTCACGCATGCGCTGCTTTAATGGTAAGTCCTACATGAAAACAATATACTAGAGTATTATTCCTCTTAATAAGATCTACAAAAAAGTCAGCGACAGCATATTCGTATCTTCTAAGGATAACATACAGTGAGCATATTTCTGTCTAAAAATAGTAATTTGAATATATTTTTTATTTTGAGGGATGTTTGTCCATAATGGTATCAATCCTTATCCTTTTAAATACTTTATTAATTTTCTACGTTAAACGAAGATAAAATTTGCTCTTTACACTAATTTGAAATTACGAATAGTTTTAGAGAAAAACGCATTTAATTGTTGACACATCACGCCGGCTATAAACCGCAGTTTTGGCGCAAGTTTTATTTATTACCTTACTCTCAGCATATAAATAAGTATATTAGTTACGTTGGCCATTTAATGTAGATCAAAACTGTCTTTTACTGTTTTTCATTTTAATGAGTACTTTAGAAGTTGTTACAATATCAAAAAATCCTTGCTTTGAAACGGCTCGCCACACGCCATGCGTCCCCCCGCGCCCCGCGACGTTTTGCTTACGGAAGCGCGTCCGCCGCGCCCGCCTGCCTCTGTACTGTTGAAAAGTAGATGTAGATGCGATTGTACGTATTGGCTAATTGGAGTTTAATATATTTAGTTTCGTCTATTTTGATTAATAGAATAGTAGGTAGTCTTTTGTTCATAATTTCTTCCGTATAAGTTTTTTACTTTAAGAGAACAGTAGGTAGGCTTTTGTTTATCATTTCTTGCGTTTAAGTATCCTGTTGTTTATTTCGTTTACTCTTCTTCTGTTCTTTTATTATTTTCTTTACCTTTTAAACATAGGAAATGTTTTTAATTTAATTATACCACGACAAAGTGTTAAAAATCGGAAGCGGGTAACGTTTTTAAAGAAACACGTTAAAAACACACATCGTCTATATGATTCTAAACTATTTTGAAAGAGATACTATGTAATTGCAATAAGTGATATGTATCACCTACTAACAATACTTCACACTAGTTTCCTTCCAACAGGGGCCGTCACTTACAAGCGAGTGCCCCCGATTGACACAATTCCACTGCTTTTATAGTTATTTTCCACCTAAATCTACCCTCTTTTACACTAAATCTACCCTCTTTTACACGAGTATGCTAACACGGCCATCCTGCATGGTGCCCGCCCCGGGCACCCCACGAGTCGGGATAAATCACTGTGACAATAAACAGCAGTTAGTCGTGCGCCTAAACTATACTGTATCATAAAACAGTCCCATAATGGTATTTGCTCATTTTATCATTCTTTACACTGAAATAGCTCGACAACATGACCCAACTTAAAAGGAATATGCCGCACTTAGGAAACCCTAAAGGGACTATGCCACACTTAGGAAACCTAAAGGGACTATGCAACACTTAGGAAACCTAAAGGGACTATGCCACACTTAGGAACCCAGACTCATAACTCAACACAACTTGGCCTTAAAGAGCATTTCACTCACTTAAGCGTTCCAAGTTGTTAAAGTCGTCTCCCTCTTAAAGAGTATTTTTCTCACTTAAGAGTACCAAGATCAACTTTGAGCCCACATGTCAAAATTGTAAAGTGTGGCTAACTTACTCTCAAAGCATTATGCACAGACCTGTATTTTCGCTCGGTCTAACCTGACACTTGCTTATTATTCATCCTTGATTCGATCCATTTTTCGAGTCTTTATGACACCACAATAAAAACAATAAAATTATTAGTAAAGTAGTCCTTCTATTTTTCGATAATAATTTCAAACAGCAAAGATTTTATAATAAGAAATAACTTTTAATTTTTAGAATACCAAACTTTCAATCCAAAATACCAATTGGGCGAAGATACACATAAAGATATGAAAACTTCATGCGTATCCCACTTCTGATGTTAAAAATCGGAAGCGGGTAACGTTTTTAAAGAAACACGTTAAAAACACACATCGTCTATATGATTCTAAACTATTTTGAAAGAGATACTATGTAATTGCAATAAGTGATATGTATCACCTACTAACAATACTTCACACTAGTTTCCTTCCAACAGGGGCCGTCACTTAGAAGCGAGTGCCCCCGATTGACACAATTCCACTGCTTTTATAGTTATTTTCCACCTAAATCTACCCTCTTTTACACTAAATCTACCCTCTTTTACACGAGTATGCTAACAAAAGTCGTTCAAATATAGGTCGTAGAACAAGAAATGCAAATAAAAATCGTTTAAATCTTAGTAATGAAAGCGTATATGAGACGGAAATTAGATAGTAATTTAAATATATTTACTTATTGAGAGGGATGTGTGTCAATAATGATATTAATTCTTACCCTTTTAAATAAGTTATTAATTTTCTACGTCAAACAAAGATAAATTTTGCTTTTTACAATATTTCGAAATTACAAATAGTTTTAGAGAAAAGCTATATCGACTCATGTTATCCCTTACTCTCAGTGTATAAATAAGTATATTAGTTATCTTGGCCATTTAATGTAGATCTAAATGTTGATTAGTAGCACAGATTTGAAATTACGATACTAAAAAATTCTTGCTGTGTAACGGTTCGCCGACCTCCACGCACCTCCTTCCCCCCGCGCCCTCGACATTTTGCTTATAAAAATGGATCCGCCGCACTCGCCTAGCTTCCCCCGGGCATGGAAGGAGGGCCTGCTCATCATGTTGCCCAAGGCTGGGAAGAGCCCATAGCAGCCTGAGGGGTACCGATCTATAACCCTCCTTTGCGCGGTCTCCAAGCTGTCCGAGAAGTTATTCCTCTCACTTCTCCAGGCGCACATCCACCCATGAAGCGAGCAGTTTGGCGAGCGGGTATACTACTCTGGTTACACTACGCCGTAACAGCGATCAACCGAAAGGAGAGAGCAATAGCAGTCTTCTTACAGACGTAGTACGCGTATTCGACCACGTCTGGCACCCGGACCTACTTCATTAAGTGCTCAGAGCCGGCACCCCCCAGCACGTCGCGCATGTCTTTGCCTCCCTGCCTTAGTAACAGGACATTTTTCCTTGAGAGTTAAGAGTTCGAAGTATAGCAGCGACTCGATCGTTGCCGTTGTTCCCCAGGGCAGCATTTTGTCACCTGCTCTCTACGCACTATACACTGATGACATCACATCGCCCTAGCGAGTATCACTCAAAGAGAAATCCTGCAGGTGGTCCAGACTCTCATCCTCCGTCGAGTGATGCATGCGCCATACTACGTGAGAAACACCTCGCATCACCGCAACCTAAAAATAGAAAGCCTGGAGGTACACATTGGTCGTCTCGCGTCCAACGCATCCGCTGCGCCAATGTATCGGGTCACCTGCACCTAAGGAGCAGCACTCCGTGGCATATCCGGCCGCCCGAGGTCAGACGTCAGATGACTTCCGAGGGACTTTCTATCCTCCTCCAAATGCGACTCATTTGTCTCTTGCATTGATCCTTGGTCGTTTAAGCTGGGCCTCCCTCAGGAAACCGAGAGTCTCACCTGACTGAGTTGACCGCCTAGATGGCATTTGATAATCTTTCCAATCCCGTCCCTCACGCCTCTCTCTGTGTCTGCTCTAGAGCAGGTTATCGCTTGAGACCACGGCCATGGAACCAACGCCTAAATGTCGTTCGGAGCTACTACGGAGATGGACGAGAGAATGCTTCAATTCTGCGCCTGGCTCTATAGCAAAGTAAATTTAGAAGCGATTGCACGTATTTTGGAGTTATCCCATAATTATAATGTATTTCGTTGCAGCATTGTTGGTTACATCTTTCGTTTAAGTATTTTTGGGTAAGAGAATAGTAGGTAGTCTGTTGTTTATAATTTCTTTCGTTTAAGTTTTCTGTTGTTTGTGTCATTTGTTCAGGTGTGTGTTTTTTTAAACAATTGGAACATCCTTATTGGAGCTACGAAAATTAGGGTTGCATTAAGGTTTCAATAATTTTCACATTAGTAATCTTAAGTGCTTTGCAAACATAGGTACATTATATGAATAATTCAGTAGTTAAAGCGGGCGAAGCCGCGAGCGGGTCGCTAGTATTTATATAAAAGGAAAACGCAATAAACTTGTTTAGATAAAGGAGTTATGTGCAAACTTTTAAAATTAATAATGATCTAATTTGATACAAGTACGTTTTGTATAGTGAAATAAAGTGAGATTACTTTAAATAATTGACGTCGTTATGGCGAAATGGTAACGGAATGTCGCTCTAGCTAAAGGCAACGGTCGTGAATTCAAAATATTACAAAAATTAATAAGCACATCTCACATCAACATGTGTGGTTAAGGTCAAAGGGTCAATTCTGTACATCAAATATAACCAAACAAATATTTCAGAGCTCTCTATACAAGCAGCAGAACACAAAAATATGATTTTTGTAATTTTTGGTTCTTAATCTGTCTGTTGTAGGCCAGTCATGGCGCAGTGGCACAAAGTGTGACTGTAAAACCGACTGATTGTGGGTTCGATCCCCACTCGAGGAGATGAAATATTTACTTAAATTTATATTTCCATTTCTCTGCTCTGGTATCGAGGCAAAGCTCGGCGTTGAGTTCTGCCACTCAACACGCAATGCCTCCGGCAAAAAGTGAGGAACGGACTGTCTTAACACCAGGTTCCCTTTGCCTACCTTGCTGTAAGCGGGATGCAGCGTGAAGCTAATTTATTTATTTATTATCTGTCTGTTGTCCTTAATCCTGTCCTGTTTAATTTTAATTTGTTGTCCTTTTACGAAAGAACTATTGGACGGTTTTTGATTAACCTTCTTTTCTTATATATCTATGTATTACTCTTCAGCAACATATAGATAAAATTTATGTGAAGATCTGAATAAAAAGATCTTCATGTACATCTAAATAAATAAAAAAAAATGTTAATTAAGCGCCTTAGGAAAAGGCGATCAACATGATAAACACTTAAACACTCTTGACATAAAAACAAATCTGGTGTGTAATACAAGCTGCCCAGCTAAATCGTAATAAATACACGTCCTAATAAAAGTTGTTCAGTGTTGTGAGCACTTCGGGCTTCTTTACAATATTGAAGATCTAGAACACCTGATGAGAGCCAATCAGCCCGTCTAATCTATAAGCTTTTTCCGATAACATAAAAAAATTAAGTTAAATATAAAATCCTAGCCACCCAAGCAAACGAACTAATTATTTAAATTTTCCCATTTCATTATAATTTTTTTAATTAATCACTTGTGGCGGTGACCAATATATCTATGTTTTTACCTGTGTATATTATGTAAATATAATCATACCCCTGAACGTACTTCGAACGCACAAATATACAAACTCGTACAGACACTTCCCAACTACGCCACGACAAGTAGATAACATACAGTAGGTATAAGAAATTTGATTAAACGGATTTATTTCTTCCTTCCGTAGAGATCGTAAAGAACCCAAAATCTTTTAGAGATTCAGAGGTAGGAGGAGAACATTATTAATATGAAATGTACTATAAATTTTATATAAGTACAAATAAAATATATTATGATAAATAACATGTCATAGTCTGTCCGTTTTAATCTCCCGTGACATTTCTTAAGTATATCTAAGACGTCCTATCCTCCTTTCTGTTATACTTAGTCATTACTGATAGTTATAGCTAAGGGGGGATACGCCACTTAACGTGGATTCCGGCCGTTCGGCTCTGGACCCTCCGGGACGGATCGGAATAGTTTATAATTATGATTCTTATAATATTTTTGCTAAAGATCAATTATTTAGGAACTGATACAAACACCGAAGTCTAATATAAATATTTAGAATGGATTTGAGATTATTACATGTAGGCCGTAGCTATAATTACATAACATACAATTCTCTATTTATTTCCATTTACTAAATAAATAATATTTATCTCTCGATATTGACGGCATTATATGCATTAATATCACTCTTCTTTGTTATAATAATAATCTACTAAAAACTTACCGACGAAGTATTCCAAAACAAACAATCGTAAATAGTGAAAGCACTTGTAACTTATCTTAGTAGCCTCGAATACTTATATTACAATTGAAAACATAATCTCACATTTTGTAAATATTAAATATAACTAGATGTATGTTAATTATAAATTAAAACTTCTCTAAGGATTTTTAACATCCATCTTTCCTCAGACGCGTCCGCCATCCTCTTTCCTTCCTTTTCTTGACTTTGACGTTGACAGTAGCTTATTCAGCCAACATGATATTTTACAATAAATAAAATATTAATTACGTTATTTATTTTAATTTATAAAACAAAATAATAACTTAACTAATTATTAAATATTTTTTAATAAATATATTTTATACCTGCGTGTTTTACGTCACTTTAATATTACTTGTGAACGGAACGCGTAATTAAAGAACTGAACTAAACTATTATTTATAAGATTGTATTTATCGAAACCTATAAATTAAATAATATTATAAATGATATTTATAATATATTCTTTTTATAAATTATTTATTTTTTAATTATATTATTTACCTACACATTTTATTTCTAGTATGGATCGTTACAACGTTCATTATAAGTATTTTAGGTATGACGTACGTACTCATTGAATAAGACTAGGCTGTAGGTATAGTTAGCAGTAGTAAAATATTTTAGTATTATAGTCTACACAATATAAAACTTAATTTACATCCAAAATGATTCTAAACATATATGAAAAGCGTGATTTTCATAATCTATATGCCAATATTTTTCCTTATCCGAGCGGAAAACAGCCGAGATGAAGTGTTTTCATTTAATTTTCTAGTGTAATAGTCTACTCTCTCAATATAATTAGGTAGCTAAAATGTACCAAATTTACATCTTGCTATCTTTAGACGTTTTTTATTTACCGATGGCCGTTTTAGCGCAGGCGAGATTGTTAGGCTATTGCAACTGAACATAATTTTTCATTACTAAACATTCCTGAAAACAAAGCAACATCTATAACGAAATTGAAGTGAGATTGTGAAATGTATTGAAACTAGTTTTTATACTTTACTGATATATATGAATTATTAATATAATAAAAAAATATAATTTTAAGGAAAACAAAATATTACTCCTTCAAGTATAATTGAAATGAACTCAATTAAATTTTGAAGCCTAGTTAACTGAAAAGGCAAATGCAACGCCATTTACACGCGAACTTACTCAGACTAAGCATATAATTAGCAACCATAACAACACTGTGAGGGTTGCCACTTCAAATGTTTCAACGAAACTAATTTTAAACTCATGTAGTCATAATGAGTTCTTATTGCTTGCTACTCATAAAAAACACCATGTATATTTTAAACCACACCAGCACTTTTTCAAGTGTAAAAACACCTATTATTGTAATATATTTAAAATTATATTTGTTTACTTTGCACAATTTTAAAGAGTATTATAGGTAATTTAAGCGAGTTATTACATAGCAGGGTACTTCCAAGAGCGGTGTAAGGTGAACACGCAAATAGGCGATCAGGCGCCAATAGCCCGCCCCAGGTGGTGGAGTCAATCGAATTTATTCAGTAATTTCCTGCCCCATAACAACCCTTCCTCATAGCCAACTTGACGAAATATGCTTGCAAAACGAATATTTTATATCTTGAATTCATTGAATGTACGAGTGAGAATCTACAATAAGAGAAAGAATCTTATATGTGCACTAGTTCTCCATAGAACCAATGACTGGATCACAGTTTAACGGTTTCCCTAACTTTCTATATAGAGTGTTCCACTTTTGAGAACTCTTTGTGAGGTTGATACAACTTCTTATCGTACCTATAACATTTAAACGCTTTTAATATAGTATATTTTTATATAGTAACATATCGTACAAATAAAATAATTATATAAAATGTGTGTAGTACCTACTTACTACACATTTACATTTATTTGATTTGTAATTCTCCATTATTGACTTGCATTACATATTCAAATTTTACTGCATTAATGATTTTTTAGCTTTACGCTGTATCTTTAACATAGCAGTGTAAGCAAAAGGACCTGTCCGTTGTCGTTGCCGTGTCCATCCGACCCCCGTCGCGTTGATGCTTGTGTCCGCCCCTGCAAGCATGTTAAAGACTTTTTTAATGAATTATTTCATATATCTTATATTTTGCAATTTAGACAAAGAGAGCCTAGTTACATATTTAACCCTAGATTCATTACATTGTTTATAAACATACGTCTCTTATATACCTTACTTTAAGGTCACCTAATTTACGTATTACCAAAGATATTTATAAGAATCTACAAATATTAGTTATATTTTCTTTTATTGACAACCAATCGACCATAGTCACATTACGATTAGTACCATGAACACTTTCAGTAACCTGCTTTACAAAGAAAGATGCCAGAGGTTCTCCATTTATATAGCTTTTTGGTGTATTTGTTTGTAACGCAACATTTTACCTAACCAAAGAAAACAACATATTATTTCAAACGCAAACTTTCCCAAGTGAAATTTAAATCCACTTTATTTGGCATTCGTATAAAAAACTTGGACAAATTTTGATGAAACATTAAATTTTTCATTTAAAATTTCAATACCTACACTTTAACGAAGTTGAACGTTTTACGGCAGTCATATAACGTAATAACCTCTATGCTAAATTTAAAACAGCAATATTATCGCATAAACTTAAAGGTTGGCTTTGTAAGCAAATAATTAAAAAAGCGATATAATTTAGAATAGTCGTTTTAATCGTCGGATCGCGTGACACACCTACTGCTACGGCGCGGGCGGCGGTCTTTAGCTCCTCGATAAGAAAGCATGCGAGTGGTTAGCGTCGTGGAAGTGCTATTTTATGTTTTTAATCTACATTTAGAGGCGTAAGACTGTTCCTTTCGGTCGCGATAATGAGACCTTCACTTCTTTGTGAATACCTGAACGGCAGCACTTGTCCTATTTTCCAAAGGCTTTACTAGTTTTACTTCTTTACATATAGTACTATATGTTTTTGCTAGAAAATTATAAAAGTTTTCATATCATAATATTTTCATGCTTTAGATATTAATTTATTTGTACCAGTCTGATAAATTTTCATTTTAAAGCTCTTAAAACAAACTTTAGTAATCAGAACTTGTTTAAATAATGAATTATTAAAAATTTTGATTCAGTAGAGACTAATCTCTAAAAGCTTCTCAATTAATATTATGAGATTAAGGTCAGAAGAAAGTTAGTCAATTATTTAATACTATCAAAATAACAAATTAATTTACAAAGTTCAGTTTAAACTCTTGGTTTTACTAAAAACTTATTATATTTGTATTACCTTCACGCTGTATTCTGCATATAGCAGGGTAGGTAGAGAGAACTCAGTATGAAGACTCTTCGTTACATCTTTTCGCCTGAATTAGAAACATTACATGCTTAGAGGCGGAATTCAACGCCACATTTTGTCTTACCAGTGGGGCAAATGTAAATGATTCTCCAGAGTTGAAAAACGAACCCGTAACCATAATTTGTAGTCAGACGCTGTCCCACGACGTCACGACGCCCCATTTTTACTTTTCAACGTTTTTTTCTGGCCCTACTTTTGGTCATTCACGCAAATGCAAAGCTCAGATTACCCTCGCGGACTGTTTATTGGTTATAAATTGTTATTTATTGCTCATTACTTAGTACATTATAAATTTTTACCTTAGTCAATATCATAATATTGACTAGGGTAAATATATATATATATATATATATATATATATATATATATATATATATATATATATATATATATATACAATTTTTTTCAACTCCAGGCTGTATCCCAGCAGAATAGACAGAGGGAATTTAATATTAAGATACTCCTTTACCCATTTTCCGTCGAATTCTGGAGGCATTGCGTATTAAGTAGCGGAAATCAACTCCGCGCTTTGCCTTGACACCATAGCGATAAAATGAAAATATTAAGTATTTAATTTCCTCGAGAGAAAATCAACCCACAACCTGTCGAGTTTACAGTCACACTTTTGCCCCTGCGCCACGACTGACCTCAAATATGAACATAGTTATATGCCTGTATAACTGACATTACCTGATGTATACGTTATTATACAAAATTAATATATAAAAACCGTGCACATGAGTCAATTCTCTAATTTTTCAACTTATTTTGTGTATAAATCACGCAAAAGCTTTTTATTTAAACCAATTAAGCATACTCGTATAAACATAGATTTCTCTCAATAAGAATTACTAATCGATAGATTTTTCTTTTCTTTTACTTTCCTTTTAGCTAAATATATATACTTTATTATATAAAGATTAATATGTTCTCTATTAAAAAAAAATATAAAGAAAAATTTACTTGCACGGAAACGTATTCAAAATTCATTAACACACTTTGTTCCTTATAAAATAAAGTTATCAAACTTGTGATTGGATAGGAAAGTTAAAGCGAAAACCATTTAAAGGCAATCATCGAAGAAGTTGTGGGAATTTTGCGATATTATTTTGAATCCACTACTATTCATTATAGGAAATGGCGGTTTTAAAGAACGTCAAGGAGGTAAAAGTGGGCCAATATATCACGCGGTCGTGCGTCGAGTGAGACCGCTCTGGGTGACTGATGTTCGACACTCGCTTATAAATTGACCTCACTATTCAGCTACATCTATGTAAGTTTTACTCGGGTATCTCTATTACTTGTAGCGGAGAAACCGTCTTGCTAATAAAGTGATAACTGAATAGAGTTTTTCTCTTCTTTATTTTTTTTGGTAACTTTTTATAAAATGTATAAATTTATAAATATTCATTATTGTTTTTTAATAATAGATTTCAATTAATTTATCTATAATTTTTTTGTTAAAATTTTTCTGATGGTTATGCTAGCAATTTTTAGTTACGGAAATGTAAATATATTCTTAGTTATACTATATATTCGTAGTTTCTTTGGTCTAATAAAAAAGAAAGTGTTAACTGTGAAAATAAAAAAGTAAAGAACTTAAATTAAAGTATAGATACGAGATATACAAGACGATCTATTCGAAGGAGGATGTGCAATGAAAAACAAATATTTTCTGTAATCAAAGATTTAAAGTTATTGTTTTTATAGCGTTCTCGTTTCGCACATGGAAGTGTAGTTTGATAATATCTAAAGTAAAACTGAAAGAAAAATACAAATAATAAAAATTATACAAGTACATCTTTCAACTTAATAATTAACTATAATTCATAGCGTAATTGAAGGAAAATGTTCGCAGAGTCAAACAGATACTCAAATAGCTTTTTTAACTGACGTAAGACTAATTTAAAACATAATTTTCATCTTTTATTTCGTTCATATTTGAAATAATACGATATAATAAAACCTTATAACTATCCAAGACTTCATTTATATAGGAAAAAGACTATTTTGATTGCAAATGTATTCAACATTTCTCATTCGCTATGTTATTACAGCGTATGATATGAAAAAAAATATCACGTTAATTAATGAGACATTCGCGTTTTTCACGTAGATGTTTCCTTTCATATTTACCGATGGTTTTATGTTACGTCGACCAATATTTTTTGTAGGAAATAATGCCTTTTCCATTAATTACTAATGATTCCGCCCTACACATTTTCTCTATCCAATCTACAGTATCGAGTATATCATTAAGACCGTCAAAAGACCTTCTAATACTAATCGAAATTCGTCAAATAAATTACTTCGGTCTACCAATTGGTTCTTACAGAAAATAATGTTTTGTGAGAAAAGACTAATAAAGTTACTTAATAAATTACAGTTTGATGTAGGTAGGTACTGTAACGAAATATATAGGGCAGCACTTCTTTGAATGTAATAGTGTAGTTTAGTAGATTATATAAGAGTATTGTTCTGTAATAGACAGAATTCACGTCCGTTTTGCGGGTGTCACAGTTAATGCGGGGTGACGGTATTGATCAACACGTCAGTTACTTAACCTTTAACTATGGACGCGCGGTCTCAGAGGCCGCTAACATTTGCAAAAATCGTATACAGAGTGGAAGTGTCAGCGCTCCTTTTACGGGAACAGCATAAAGGGTAAAATATTTTAAAACCATACCTAAAGAAATTAATCAAGATACCTCAACAGCTTAGACGCAGATTTTTTTTTCATTTTACGATGTTTACCCATACCTGTATTTCGTGTGACGCAGTTACGCATAGATACCAATAACGTAAACACATGCTACTACAAAAATACTACTAAAGGTTTGAACTTTGTTGCCAATACCTACGACTCGATTTCGTCGTGCGTCGTTCTTGACAAATGGTGTTTTATATTACAACAATAATATTATTATTTATTTTGTTTGAAAAAAATATTTTTTTCGTTTTTGGATTTTTTTTTAATTGTAGTAGGCTTTTATAAAGTAGTTAAAACTGTGGTTTCATTTAAAGTGACGCTGACACTTCCATCCTGTATACTCCACTTCCCCGCACCCTCTGCTCACTTTTTATGGCAAAACATCTTCAGTGGCGGGAGTTTGCGTTCCCGGCCCAAATTTAGTGAGTTATTTTGTTCTGTTTTAACCGTGGTATATGAGACCGCGTGTTCATGATTTCCATACAAAAAAATCTAATTTTGATTGTTTTTGTTTTAGGTACGCAATCAGAATATCAAAAAACCAGTAAAGTGCGAGTCGGACTCTACCACCTAGGCTTCTGTATCTGTCTAAGTCTGTCGGCCATCAGTAAGTAAGGTAGGTTCGGGTAATAAGGCCCGTCGGGTAATAAGGCCTAAGCGATCAAAATACAAATTAAAATGCTTTAAGTCATTTGAAAGTCACAATTGTAGGTATCTAACATCTTCAGATAATGCCTCATACTTGTCGCATTTGAAAAACTTGTGTGCTGTTGCCAATGCGGCGTCTTTCATCGTGGGGAGCGCTCACACAGCACCATTAATAAAAAAAGACATCCTACACGAAAGTAAGTATTTTTTGTAATATTTCTATTTTAATTGTTTAATTTTGCATTATACATTTCTATTATTTCATGTTTTTAAAATCTTATAAATTTTAATTATAATATAATGTATGGAAACATTTTTTTTTATTTTTCTTTACAAATGTTATCGGCAGTTATTAAGGCCTAAAAAGATTTGCCTTAGGCCTTAATATCTTCTACGCAAAATTAGAATAAGTCGTAAATAAATTCTCTACTTGTCCTCAAAAGAGGAAGGCTTTTAAAAGCAATTACATGGCTACTCTAGTCACTAAAGACTTTTTTGACAATAACAAAGAACTGAAAAAGATAATAAAGACATAATGTCACCTAATGAAGATGCAAGTTGCTACTGTCACGCTTTTGAGGAGAACGAGATAAAAGACATAACACCATGATCAAAATGCGGCAAGTAGTATCATGAATAATGCGTTGGTTTGCTAGTTGATGACAAAGATAATTCTGAGTGCCCTCATGGCTTTTAAGATTTTGAATATAATTAATGCAGTTGTAATTTTGAAGATTTTGAATATAATTAATGCATATATATTATTGCTGATTTCAATTACCAAATGTTAAGATCCCATTTTGATTATTTATGAGTATAATGTTACAATGTTAGGCCTTATTACCATACCATATTATAACAAGGCCTACTACCAAGGTTTTTAAAAATGTTAAAATTTTATGTTTATTTACGGAACAAGGTACAATTTTTTAAATTTATGTCATAATAGTTGGCCTGTACATTTAATTATTATTAAAATTTATTAATTCGGGTGTATAGTTTTTATTTTATTTAAATTCTCTCTTAGGTAGGCCTTATTTGGTGACCTTACCTTACAATTTATAAAAGTTCACCAACCTAAGTTTGCAGGCATATGCACCCATTTTGTATGAAATGAAATAAAAATATAAATTTGTAATGAGATAAAAATATAAGTTTTTTTCTTATTAATTTAATCTAATCTAGCTTCACGCTATATCCCTAGCCGGACAGTTAAAGAGAATGGAGCGCCAAACGCTATATATTTTTTTTCTACGAAATACCTATAAGCTTTCACTTTTAGTTTTTGGTACGATCACACGATGTCGAGTTAAATGGCCTTAAAAGACGGACAAGCGGACAACAAAATAATCCTAACAAAAATTTCATTATTATCTTTTGATGTACGGAACCCCGAAAAATTTGAACCAATTACTTACTTCTGCATCTGCTTCAGCCAACTGCATCTGCTAAATAGCGAAACCTAACGCTATGCTTTATTTCAAACATCTTAAAACACGTCACAAAACAATCTTTTCTGTAACAATCAATATAGACAATTTATCTACATATATTAATACATATACTATTTGAATATTAGCTAAATATAGACATTTCCTTAGCGACTATTAATAAACAAATATAATAATATATTGGTCAAACACACACTTAACATGAAAATAAAATTAAAAATAGCATTTTGTGTGTCAAATAAAACATTATAATAAAAATATAAATAATAAATTAGATGAGTCCAGTACACGCTAGCCCGCCCATTCCCTTATTCCCCTTCAATGGGAATGCATAACAAGGTTAAGTTTGCATATCGCTGATCCCCGTTGATTGGATACCGACGTGACGGAGCACACTTGAGGCCCCGAGTAATTGTCAGGACTCAGTGCTGATACCCTATTATAATCCATCACAGCTATCTGCAGCCATGTATTAAAGATTAAATTTTCATCAGGCCTGTCGTCGCTCCTGCAGCTGTTAATAACGTTGAAACAAAAACGTTGTTCTTTATTTCATTTTGTATCCAAATTTCGGTTAATACCGTGAAATTTCTATACCTTTATATTTTATGTCAGCATGACAAAAAATATAAAGGTATAGATATAAAGCTAGGAGAATATTGCAAACTAGAATAGGTAAATAAAACCTAGTGTCATAACACTCCGTTCTTTACATTCTATTCAAATTCAAGACAACACATTTGAGTGCTAAAACTCTACTCCGCTCCCGATCCACACCATGGCAATGAAAATTTCTCCGAGTGGAGATGAAACCTACAATCATCGTGTGTAAATTCTGACGATGTTCCTCTGCGCAACGATGGCAGTAAAATGAAATTAGGTTCTTAACATTTTTATTCAATGTAAAATGGTTAATAATATATTTGTTAGCATATATAAAACAAAATGTACTGTACCTAATATAAAAATACAAATAAATATTTTTCAAAAGTATTTATTTTAAAAAATATTACCAGTACCAGCGATAGAAACAAATAGTAATTGTATTATATTATTGGCACAAAAATATATTATGAAACAAAAAATACTTTACACACACTGCTTTCTCACATACATAGCTATAAACTAAAATTTATTATCCATGTACACACACACATATATAAGCAATAACCCTAAATTAGCCATCCTCTCCAAGAACCATATATAATAGTATATTGGTTTTCACGTTTAATGTTCACAATTGAGAGTGATGGTTGTATCCCTATAATCCCACATCACATCCCAATCCCGCATCCAATCCCGGCCTTGGCCGTGTGACGCAACTAACGTATTATAGCCCGACCCGCACATCGCATGCATCAATCAACTAACAAAGTGATGGCGCGTTTCAAACAGGGATTTTTATAAATATATCAACGCTGTGACAAGAATACATATATATTTACACATATATACAAGTATATGGATGGATGTATGTGTGTATATTTAGAAAATTAACTTGACCTTAAAGTAATATCGGAACTTTTTAATACCTACATTGAAGTCTGGTTATAAACAGATTACCTGACATAGAATTTTGTTAAATAATAAAATAAGTAAATCACATCTACCAAACTCTTTTTTTCTTTTTTTTAGCTTCACGCTGTATCCCGAACACAGCAAGGTAAGCAGAGGGAACCCAGTGTTAAGACACTTCGTTCCCCACTTTCTGCAGGATTCTGAAGACATTGCGTGTTGAGTGGCAGAACTTAACGCCGCGCTTTGCCTCAACACCAGAGCGAAGAAATGGAAATATAAATTTAAGTAAATATTTCATCTCCTTGAGTGGGGGTCCAACCCACAACCAGTCGGTTTTACAGTCCCACTTTGTGCCTGTGCCACGACTGGCCTCACTAAACTTAATAATTATATTTAATCAAAATCAATAAAGACTCAGTCACTGGTTCGTCCAATATGGCTCTATAATTAATTCACTCCCAATCAGAATCAATCGTACATGTAGCTATAATATGAAATACATAAATAACAAATAGTTTACATTTTGAATTAAATTATATAAATTAGAATTCACGAACAGAGATATTATTAAAGTGTAAAAAGGTCGTAGGCCCAAAAAGTGTGGGGGAGCTGCACTGGCTTCTGATGAATTATTTTTAATACGATTGTATTCCTTTTTATTTGAAATAGCGACTCACCATTTTTTTTGCCTCTAACCCCTAGTACGGGAGTTATGGTAACATACTTATCGGACTAGACCTTTTGAGTTTCAGAAATTAGTCCTCATTGTTCTAGACTTTTTCTATTTTATTTTTGGAACTAGCTAATAATCATGTAAAACAATGGATATCCGATATTCATTATTAAGAAATACTCACACAGCATTTTGTAAATTATAGTCATAAAGTCTAAACTGATTGCTCGAAGTACCCTCCGTAACACGTAAAAAGTTGTCTTCGCTTTCATCACATTCTAAAAATAGAAAGCGATATTTAAACTAACCAATGATAATATGTCTATAATATAGCCTTTTTCCACAGCTATTATGAAAAGAAAAAGAAAAAGTGATATTTAATAATTACCTTAAAAGATTGTCACCAAACAAACGTGCCTTGTTTTTTTAGTAAACAAAATCATCAAAATTCTATGATAAAATTTATCCAACAAAAAATTTGTTAGAAATCGGTTCAAATAGATTTACCTGGGCTAATATCAGCGTTGTCAGATGTCCCGATTTTGGCGGGACGTCCCGATTTTTAGCCAAAAAATTAAATGTCTCGATCGGGACACGCTTCACTTTTCACGAATTATTCTACGTAGGTACTATGAGAAATCATTTTTTATTACTTTAAGATTTCAATGACTTGCTAATAATTTCATAGAAATACAAACAACCATAACCGTAATTTAAGTATAATTATTCTGAAGACAACTGAATTACATAAGGTAAACCTTAAAGAATATATTTTAAATATAGTGACTTTTTTACATTAAGAAACATTTTATATTAATATCTATCACCATTGAAAGCTTTACTTAGCACTCAAATAAATGGATAAATAATAAATGAAATATTCATAATTTTTTTTTAGTGCCGCTTTTGGCGAAAGAACCCCGCTTTTTTACTTAACAAGAAGTACGTTAAAGGCGACGCTGGCTACGTTGCCAGATTTTCTGTCGGTTAACATATTCAGCTGTAATTAGTAACGAACATCTAAAGCTAATTATTAATTATTATATAATTATTAATTAGTATTAGATGTTCGTAACTTAAATCAGATCGTGGCATTTACGTAATTACAGGAATAGATCTGATTACTTCTGACCAGTTCCAATCTCCAAGCAGATACTATTGTACTCTATTAATATGAGCTAATAAGTAAATGTTTCGTTTAAAACAAATTACATATTTGGAAATATAAAGGAAAGCAATAATATTAAGTATAATAATAAGAAGTTTCAGAGCCCATCCGTCACACATAAAAGCGCAGTAGAGCAGCTTACCTGCTCTACTGTGTTGTGTTGTCCTTGTTTCAAAAAGAAAGTGTTTTATACATTCAAAAACAGAAAAGCAAAATTTTCCCCTTTTACATGTTACTATAAAATATTGAAATAGTGTGAATTTTAAAGTTATTTGTTAAAGAACTATAATGTTTTTTGAAGATGAAAATGATGAAGATGAAGATAAAAAATTTTTTAACTGTGATGAATTTCAATTTATAATATTTATTATTGTATATTCAATGTTAAATATTATAATAATTTATTCGATCCTAAAAGATTGTTTTTCATAAAATAAACATTCATATGAAAAAAACAATTGTCATGACACTTTAAATTTTATCAGTTCAATCGTTATTAAACTATAACCTAAACAGTTAGACCATCGTGGTGCAGTGTAATTATAAACGCAATTGTCAGAGTTCAAATTCCGCTCGAGGAAATGAATAATTTAATACTTTCATTTTTTCGCTCTGGTAACAACACAAATTGGGACGCTGAGTTCCGCTCAACAAGCAATGTCCTGAAAATGCTAGAGGGAACTCTAGGTTATAAGCGAAATACAGCTTGAACCTTAAAAACAACAACACAGCACGACATTACTATAAAACAATATTCATATATCTAATGATTAAAAAAAAATAAAGAAAATCTTAATTTTATTAACACAATAAAAATAGTAATAAAAATAGTACACGTTGAATTGCTTTGTGAACCAAACGAATAGCAAACATTTACGCTTAGCTTACAAGCTTTCTTTTATGACATACTCAAAAGTTCCACAAAGGCCAACCAACTGTTACCTTTACAGCCAACATAAGTACGGTGACCTGCCGTAACTTGAGCCCGAAGTGTACTTGCTTTGAGAGCCGGGTTCATTAATAATAGGTATTTTTGTCGTTGTCCATTAGAGCACGTCACCATTAACAGAAGATTAATGACGCGGATAGTAGCTAACACTTGATACATTTATATTTTATATTCTTCGGTCTTAAACCAACAATATGATAACGTTGGTTTGAGCTAATGCTCAAAAATAAAAAGTAATCTTTTTATATATAACTTTTTGTTAAAGTAAATCAGCAACTAAAATAATGTGTGAATGACCTCGTCAGCTATCGTCTATGTGATTCAATTTTGCAACGGGTTTTGATGCGTTTTGGTGCGTGGCATTCTCTAGCCAGTACAAATATTCGTAGCTTCACGCTGTATAATGCACATAGTACTTTCGTACTTTCCCAATAAGATACTTCCATTTCCCACTTTCCGCCGAATTTTGGAGGTATTGTTGAGTGATGGAATTAAACGTCGCGCTTTCCCTCGTTGCCAGAGGGAGGAAATAATAATATTTCATTATTAAATATTTATAGTCGCACGCTTCTGTTCCCCCACGACTGGCCTCTATGACAAATGTTCTATACTAATTATTATATAATTTAAGCAATCGCCGACGCCAATAAGCGTTTATAAAAATTTTATAGTATTAAAAAAAAACAAAAAACTTGAGACCAGTCGTGGCTCAGGGGCACAAAGTGTGATTGTAAAACCGACTGGCTGTGGGTTCGATCCCCACTCGAGGAGATGAAATATTTACTTTAATTTATGTTTCCATTTTCTTCGCTCTGGTGTCGAGGCAAAGCGCGGCGTTGAGTCCTGCCACTCAACACGCATTGACTCCAGGATTCGGCAGAAGTGGGGAACGGAGTGTCTTAACACTAGGTTCCCTCTGCCTACTCTGCTGTGTGTGGGAAACAACGTGAAGAGTGATTTTTATAGTATTAACAGCTGTATATAGTATTAACAATTCAAAATATTCAGATTTTTCGCTTAGATCACTAAGCACTTATCGGCTATACACTATTATGTTCTGTGTACAAGAATCTTCTTGTACAACAGTCAATATTCTCGGTCATCTCAACTACGTCGTCAAAGAGATTAAACTCGGTTCACCTTTCAATACTTCCTTTATGTAAGAACGTTACTTAGAAACTTTGCTGATTATATTGCGGAAAGTCTTGACAAGACGCAAAAGCTCTACTCAGATCTCTGCAATGCAGTTCATTATTATATTGCTTTAAACATTTTGTTTTTTTAATGTCAATTATTAAAGTCATATAACCACATTTAAATAAAAATGTGTTTTTGAACAAAAAATTAACCAATATTACTAAAAAATTACAAAAAAAATTAAGCATAGTTATCACAGTAAATTTGATTCCACTTCCACCGAGAAATGTTCGCGTAACCTAGATGGTTTAAACTCAGCATAACTACAAACGTTGTTTTATTATTAAACGCTGCATATTGCTTTCAGATACCTCAACAATATCGGCATGGTGTATTGTATAGGGATTTGTTAGTTAGTTCCGTTGTAAAGGCTATGAATGCCAGAGAAGTACCTATAGATTTTTTCATTCTGGGGATATATTAAAATTATAGACCATCATGTACTTTACGATTGAAATACTGCTAATAATACAGTAGTATACGGTCTTTGTATAGGTATAATGGGGCCATGTTGACTTAAGTCCACCCGGGCAATCGATATTTCTCCATAAAGTATGATTTACCTGATAACTTTTTACTTATTGTTTAGCATAACGCTGTATCACGGACACGGGAAGGTAGAACAGAGGGAATCTAGTGTAAGAAGTGTAGAAGAAAAAAGAAGAAAGACACTCCGTTTCCCATCTTCCGCTGAAACTCTGGAGGCATTGCCTGTTGAGTGGCGGAATTCAATGCTGTGCTTTAATATTTACTTGAGTAACAATAACAATGACGAAAAGCACCTAAACCAGATTGATTATATAGATAACTAGAGGGCGCGCGCGGCTTCATCTGCTTATTAGGAGTGAATTCTAAAAAAACCACGAAACACGTGCTCAATAAAATATTTTTAACAGTCTGAATTTAATTTTTTATAAAAATCGGTGGCAATTTAAAGATTTTTCCATATAAACTTTCAACCCCTTATTTGAACCCTTAGGGGGTAAATTCTTAAAAACCATGAAACACGTGTTCAATGAAATATTTTTAAGAATCGGAATTTCAAATTTTATAAAAATCGGTACAGATTAAAAAAATTTTCCATACAAACTTTCAACTCCTATTTCAGCCCTTTAGGGTTAAAATTTTTCAAATTCCCTTCTTAGTGGATGTCCAGAATATGAAAATAAACATCTGCCCAAATCTCACGTTTCTACTATCAGTGGTTACGGCTCTGCGTGCGTCTTACCTCAGTCAGTCAGCACAAGTCCTTTTATATATATAGATAAGGTCTAGATGACGAAGTTCAATTATGAACGCGAATTCATTGCTTGGAGCTGACTGTATTGAAATTAAAATACAATATAAACATGCAGACGTAGTATAAAATCGATAATTTTGTCGTAGTGGAATAAGGCTGTCAGCAATTTTTCAAAGGTTGTTGATTCAAATCAGCTATTTTAACTACTATTTGTTCAGTTTCACGCTTTATTCTGTATTTAACAGAGTTTTCTGTCCTCCGTTCCTCGCTTCCTCCCAAATTGGAAATATAGGGTGTTGAATTATCAAATAGGTATCATAATATCATTCCTCCGAGTTAAGATTTAACCCACAATCATTATGTTCGCCTTCAAATGCTGCCTCTCTGCGTCACAAAGACCTTAAATAGTTAAATATTTGTACATATGCCACATATTGAGAGACTTGTGCTGTAAAATGTAAGTTACATTTAGTTTTAAATGAAAAAAAAAATACAATTTCCAAATGTATATTGTATACATACGAGTATATTGGTAATATATGTAGATAGAAAAGTAATTTTATGAATATCGTAATCATAAATCTGAAGTTTAAACATCCTATTTTCCAACTTGGACCGGCGAGTTCTCTTGGGATGACGCATTTTCCACACCATTAACATATAAACAAGAATAAGTGGTATATAATATAATGCGAAATAAAATATTTCATCGTGAAGCGAATAGTCTGTGATCTTATGATGATTGTGATTTTGTAGGGATACGATGAAGACAAATGCCAGTCGTGGCGCAGGGCCACAAGCGCGTAATTGTAAAAGCGACAGGTTATGGGTTCGATTCCCATTCGAGGAAATGAAATATTTCATAACTTCCTTCAAGGAAAGGCAACGCGAGGCGTTGAGTATTCGAGGCGTTTTTACGTGTGGTAGAGTCACGTCGCCAGCAATGGCAATACGCATGGGCAGACTCGACCGGATAATTACCACCTCCGGCATTTAAAACCGGCGTGAAGTAGTTAGTGGCTTTATGCCACTGCGTTTCGCATCAGATAATGCAGGGCTCCGGCGCCCAACCCACCTTACAGGCAGGCAACGCACCTGTAGCTCCTCTGGTGTTGCACGGTGTCGTGGGCGGCGGTAATCACTTACCATCAGGTGACCCGAACGCTCGTTTGCCTTGTCTTTTCCATAAAAAAAAAATCGAAAAAAAGTTGGGCGAAAGTTGGGTAGCGGATTGTTTTAGCACCAGGCTCCTACATACAGCTACCACCTTGTTACATACAGCTTACTTGCGTATACAGCGTAAAGCTGTTACAAAAAGTAAAAAGAAAAGGATGAAAACAAAGCACGGCGTTGCAACTCTACATTGGGGACCAGAAGTGGACAATAGAGTATCTCGACACAAGGTTCATTCGCGTATCTTGAAAAATGCAAAAAAATATTTCTTACTTTAATTTCTATTCTGTGTTATTATCGGGCATACTAAGAAATTATTACTGCCACGAGTCTTATAATTCCTTTTCTTAATAAAATGAAAACTGCGCAAAAGGCTTCGTACTTTATGCCTAGAAAATTGATTAGTATGAAGCACTACACCGTTGATAGTTAATAGTACGATCAATAGTACTATCGTCAAGTCCTTAATTGACAAGAAAAGCTATAAAGACAATGCCCTACTAAGGCTTTTAAGTTTAGTGGACGAGTAATTATTGAGGTGTCCCCCTCCAGTGACTCTTTTGTTATTTCGCTCTAAAGGTTAACCTATTGTGTTAGATTATTATGTAATTATAATTAATAATATTTTTACAATGGTTGTATTATGTATTGTATTTTTAAGTAATATCCTGGTAAACAATACATTTAATTCGCACATACTGATATATTATCAGTATAAAATTATAAATATTTTTGAAACTATATATTGTATAAAGTACGACGCTTAATTTACATATAATACATAAAGAAACACAAAAAAGCTTACATTGCCAGAAGAAATTTAACGTTGTTGATAATAACAGATTCATCCTAAAATTATTTAACAAAGAGGGAAAGAAAGCAAAAAAATATCATCCTTAAGCACATTGTTCTCTGCGTCCAAAGCGAAAATGAAACGCCAAATTCTTCCATTGTCTTGACCAGTGCGAGCTTCTTCACACATACCCTCCGGGGGACCCCTGTGATTTTTATGTGACCTTTTCCCAGAGTAGCATTGTTTTTAAAAGCCAACCGCAACAAACGAAATAGGAATATTAACATTTATTTCTTTTATTTTTTTGTTGTGATCAAATTAAAATCAGCTTCACGCTGTATCCCGCATACAGCAGAGTAGACGGCCTTGCCTTGTTGCCAGAGCGAAGAAATGAAATAAATAATAATTAATTCGCTCGAGTGGGGGTCGAACCCACAACCGTCGCCTTATAGTCACACCCTTGTGCCCCTGCGCTACGACTTCCTCTCATTAATATACATAGATATATGTATAATAGATAAAAGATTTTAAGAAGCCAATACATTCTTCTTTATTCTTCTTTTAAGATATTTAGATAAGGTAACTTGTATTACGTTGACTAGCAAAATTTAGCTTAATTCGATTAACTTTATAGGCGTCTCCGGGAATCGATATCTGTGAATAAAGCTCATCTTAATATTCTCATCTCAATAGATTCAATATAAAATGCATAAACGAAAATTTTAAATACAGCAATCTGAAAGTTCAACCAGAATATTCCCAGCGCTCCATAAGTTTTTTCTATCGAAAACATTTTTGACGTAGTTTTACCGAGCTCTTAATAGGTAAACTTTTTATAACAGAAAATTGCGAAAAGCGTTTTATCACAGAATTTTATTTATCTAAACTTATTCTGTGGTCTAAAACTAACATTAAAAATGAATTAGACCTATTCCACAATATTCTTCTGGGAATCCTTTGTGGGATTTAGTGTGAAAGAAAAATGTTTCAAAATAATAAAATTATTTAAAAGCCAAACTAGAAAGAGGCGTTTTGGTTATTTTGTTTCAAAGCGTGAATGCTCGCACTAAGTAGCCATAAAACAGTCGCCGTTAGAAGCAAATTGCAGATTAGAATGTCCGAAATACAGCCATATAGCTTTAAACCTTTTATCGTGAACCAGCAGAGTGGGTGCGACATAAATACGACATTAGACCACATCGGTACAAACACGGTTTCACGCCCAAACAAAATTTAGTAGTAATTTACCGCTCCAAAATCTGAGTTTAATAAAAGCCAATACTATGCTTTATTATTTTGTCTATATATTATGTTATTCGGAGGGAACCTAGTGCTAAGGTACTCCATCTTCCAACTTCTGCAAATTTTTTGAGACTTTTTTATATCTTTACTCTCTTTAATAGCTTAGATAAAACTAAATATTTTTTTTAAGCTCTTAAAGCTTAAAAAAATATCTTAAGGACTGAATGGATGACTTTTTCATTGAAATGCATTAAAAATAAAAGCATTGTAATATTATTCATCAGATAGAGTGCTAATAATAGGTGATGTCATTAACTAGTTTCATATTAATACTTGCTACATGAGAGAAGAACATGCGATCCTACCTATTAATTTAATTGCTTTGTATCTTTTTACTATTTATATATCTGTATTTATATAGTTAAAATGAGTATAACAATTTTTTTTTTTATTTTTTAATATAAAAAAAATAAAATTGATATTAAAAAAATAAAAAACCCCTTGACACAAAAAATACGTATATTACATGGTGATTACAAAGGTATATTTATTAAAATGTATATTTTACTTTTTATCGCTGTGGTTTCGAGGCAAAGCGCGGCGTTGAGTTCCGCAACTCAATACGCCATGCCTCCGGAAATCGGCGGAAAGCAGGAAACGAAATGTGCTAACACTATGTTCCCTCTGTCTACTCTGCTGTGTTGAGGAACCCAGACAGGATATAGCATGAAGCTGATCATTACAACGGTGAATGACGCACCTCTTATAATTCGGTAAGGATTTAGGTATCCTTTACCAGATGCAGTATCAGCTCAACTTGACTATAAGCTCAGCGTTGAGTTCCGCCACAGAACACGCAAAGCCTCCATAAGTCGGCGGAAAGTGACAGACGGAGTTTCTAACCACTAGGTTACCTCTGCCTACCCTGCTGTGTGTGGGATACAGCGTGGAATTCAAATAAAATAAATGAAAATAAATTAGAAAATCTCTCTAACCATGCAACAAAGATGGAAAATTAAATTCACATTGGGTACTTTAGCCGATTGAGTTACATTTAGGCAGACCAGCTCTGGCCAAAGCTCGTTATCGAATGAAACACAATCGCCGGAGGCTCTATTCCATATTGAATAGCTTTATCGAGAATAGATAGAAGTGAAATTAAAGATTGTAACAAGAATCCTTTCGAAAGTTGGCTGGGGACATTAATAGAGTTATTGCTTGAGGCAGTGTCCACGTAATAATAAAAGTAAAATAAAAAGATTTTTGTTTTTACTGTATGAGCTATGTAGTTATTTCAATGGATTAGGCACCGATATATTAGGATTGATGTTTTCTTTAATTTTTTTAGTAGTAGTTTAATAATAATAATGTTATCTTTAGAGAAAAAACCTCAAACTATACTATGGTCGTCGTATACAAATATCGTATACGTTTAAACATCAACGTTTGCATATAAAGATAGTCAAACACGAAATAGTCCAAGATTCCAGGGCCGCCATCTACGTCATTTTAGCAAAGCTGAAATTTTGAGGACTATTAGTCTAATATGTAGTTAAGACAGTATGCCTACTCACTAACTTTAGAGTGGGGCCCTTTCAGAGGTAGCGACAAATAAAGATACATCTCGGTCTGGGAGGATGATTAAGCCATCATATTGGTCTGGGTGCTTAGAGTCTTAAAATAGTCCATTAATAATAAAACTAAAAGTAGCTAGTATATCGTATTTTGCCCCAACTTTAAATAAACTTTAGTACGTCTGGCAGGAGTAAAGGCCTGATAATAATAAGTAAAGATTTATTACATTATTCTTAAAAAAATATTTTAATACGAGCGTTTCTACTTTAACGTAGATGAGCGTGTACACCTAAAGTTTGCGCTACCTCTGAGTGGGTCCCACTTTCGAGTTAGTAAGTACGTATACAGTCTTAACTACATATTAGACTATTAATCCTCAAAATACAGCTTTACTTAAATGACGTCGGTCTGAAGGCTCTGGGATCTCAGTCTAAAAGATATAAGTAACGGGATCTCCTAACACATATCTTGGCCTTCGATGAAATTTGGACCCTTGATCTTTTGCTAAGCATAGCACCAAGGCAGTGACTAAACTCTACAATAATAGAAATCAATTAGGTTCAAAGTTTTAATACCAAGGTATTAATAAATAAATCCAGCTGGAAACAACAGCTTATTTATCGTAATGGCTGAATAAAACCGTTATTACCGACTCGAATATGCAGTCAATAGACCCGATACAGTATTAGTGAATCGATTAATGCAACATAGTGATTATAGATATCATCATTTAGCATAATATTAATGTTAATGAAAGCTCGAAATAAAATATAGATAAAATCGCCAAATGTCACTCACGTTCCATAATATAAATTAACTACCTAAGTACCTATTATATATCTCAATTATAACAGTATATTAATATACGTACATTACAGTTAAGATAATTGATTTTCGTCTAAGTGCCAGACTCAATCAAACTACATGAGGAATATTATTTATTATATTATGAGTACTGAGTAGATTTTTAAAATATTCTACATAAATTTTATAACATATAGACGGTCAAACCTAACTCTATTTTTAATTAGCGACCAGCACGCGGCCTTGCTTGCTTGACCCATGAGAATATTTTTTTAATAGATTTAATTTCGTTTTTATTCTAATAAAAGATACTGTAAATATTTTTAATACCAGGGTACTCTATGATAATTTCCATAAGGATTATTTATTATATATTATATTTATTATATTGTCATACATAATAGCCTAAAGAGTAAAATGATTGATCAGGATAAGATCTTATCAGGATCGTAATAGGGACATGATCACTTTTCTGCATTCGTGTTTTAGACGATGTATTACAAACTTTATTATTAGTTGACTGTATATGAAAACTATACGATACACAATAATGTACAAGGTATAGTTCTTTTGTAACAGTGCACGTGAATAAAGTATAAATTTAATAACTATAATCGTTCTTATAACTATCGAGCGCCCTCCGCGCGCCTTCGTCCACTTCTTTTTAATTTATTATATTTAGAGAAAATTCTTTGGCTATTTTCATATAGCGGCCAGTCATGCCGCAGCGGCACAAAGTGTGACTGTAAAACTGACTGGTTGTGGGTTCGATCCCCACTCGAGGAGATGAAATATTTACTTAAATGTATATTTTCATTTCTTCGCTCCGGTGTCGAGGCAAAGCGCGGCGTTGAGTTCTGCCACTTAACACGCAATGCCTCCAGAATTCGGCAGAAAGTGGGGAACGGAGTGTTATACACTAGGTTCCCTCTGCCTACCCTGCTGCGTGCGGCATACAGCGTGAAGCTGATTTGATTTTTTTTCATTTTCATATAGTTATCTTACACACAGAATGTTGTTTGTGTTTTAGTATCGTGTATATTTATATAACAGATGATTATTTTAAAATCAGAGATTGACACTTTATTCTTATTTATAAGTGTAAATAAAATAAGTTCTCAGATAAACAGCCTATCTTACTACTTGATTACTTAGCTTTATATTGTACTAATGAAATACACTCCTAAATAAACATTATATATATTCCCTCTCAAAAGTGCGGCGATAGCGACTCTGTCTCTATATTTTATATTTGGGGTATCTTCTTATAACTCATATTATATAATATTTATAAATTGTAAATAGTACGTATTTTCATATAATACTTTTATATCATATTATAAATGATACTATTATATTTATATTTCCTTTTACAATAGCATGTTAAATATTTACTAATATATATAAACATTACATTTATAAATAATTATAATTCACCAAACCTATTTAACTCTCATTTCACAATTCACATACAAGCATCTAACAAAGATGGCGGCAGGCATTTTGTGTACATTAATATAATTGTAATTTTACACATCTCATAAAAACATCTTCATGTGTTTATTTCCATTCACTAAATAAATAATATTTATCTCTGGATATTGACGGCATTGTATGCATTAATATCACTCTTCTTTGTTTTAATAATAATCTATTAAAAACTTACCGACGAAGTATTCCAAAACAAACAATCGTAAATAGTGAAGCACTTATAACTTATCTTAGTAGCCTCGAGTACTTATATCACAATTGAAGACATAATCTCATATGCTTTTTAAATATTGAATATAACTAAATATATATTAATTATAAATTAAAACTTCTCTCAACATTTTTTAACATCCATCCGTCCGCCATCTCCCCTCTCTTTCTTTCCTTTTTCTTTTCTTGACTTTGACGTTGACAGTAGTTTATTCAGCCAACATGATATTTTACAATAATTAAAATATTAATTATGTTATTATTTATTTTAACTTATTAGTTCACAATTCAGCCGAATATTTTTTATTTATGTTCTTGTCAATTTGCTAAAATAGTAGTTTGCACAAAAATAATACCTAATTAAGTTTTAAGTTTTACATAGGACAGCCACTACATCGAGAAACATTCTTTTGAGGTCTACTCGTCACGTTAAATTATAAAAAAATCCGTCTCCAAATAATAAATTAAAAAGCAAAAAATAAGTTTAGTCAACATAAAGTTAAACGTACTTTGATTTTGTTAAACAAAAATTCAGATTTTATAATTTTGAAGTCGGTGAAGCTAATGCTACAACAACCTTACTACAATATTGCTTGACTTGTTTATTTTAAAAAAGGCTATTAGTTACAAAAATATAAATTTTAATTAGAATTATTTTTTGTTTTAATTTTAATTAGAATTATTTTTCTTGGAACTTTTGTATTGGGGATAAATGCCTTTCTATATGGATAGTTACCCCACCGTAAAGATACTAAGAAGGATATTGATTCTTCTTAGTATTTTTAAAGTGGCATCTGCCTACAGTGCGGAATAGATGGCCTTATATTATGTAAGTGACAAAAAAATCTTTCAAAAACTTACCAAATTTATCAATTGCATTTAGATCTTTGAAATTATTTCGCATTTTTTATAACTTTTGGATTGTTATCAATCTCTATAAAAATAAATTAAGAATTATGTTAAAATACAACTCTATTATGTTTTTATATTGATGGTTGAACTTGGTTTACTTTTAATTAGTTTTATTTTCTGTGACATAAATCAGTTACGGCGCATCGTCCATATAACTAAAATAATATTTTTTTTTTTCTGTATTAGTCTTGTGTAGTTCTTTCTTAAATTCCCTTTTTTTTTGTAATTTCAGTGTTGTTTTTCTGGTCTAACCAAGTTTTTATTTGTATTTCTTTATTTTTTTAAAAAAATGTCGCTAATATCGTTCTTTAAATCAATGAAAGAAGGAAATATCTTAAAAATAGGTTATATCGGTCTGAGCCGCAATAAATGAAATGCGTAAATATGTAAAGGATATATGATTATGGTGCCATTATACCAAAGTAAATTAGATGATTATTGATTAACCGAATGTAATCATTATAAATTTGATGATTATAAATCTAAGTAGAATAATAAGAATAGTAAGTATAGAAAGAATATGTCATTTTCTTTTTTTTTTAAATAGAACATCCCTAGTTTCCACCACCCAATATGTTAAAATTAAATGCGTGACAGCAACAAAATATTTGTCTTTATTCTTTAAAAAACACAATATAATCTGTGTTGATCGATATTTTCAGCCATGAATAAAAACTACCAATATTTATATACGAGTATGCTGAATTGTTGTTCGTGTAAATTATTTATTGACAGTTGTGAAAAGTTTTTTGAATTCCGGTTTGTTAGTCACGTCTTTAATTGTTATTGTATCTCATTAATTTTTCTGTAGCTTTGTAGCTTTTATACTACTATGTGTCATATCTACAGATTTATTCATTTGCATCAGCTCCTCTCTACCCCAGAGTAATGGGAAAGCGGAGACCAGTATGGTTAATAGATTTTTAACGCTCTTTATATACAGGCGTTGGACATCGCATCGCATTCGCGAAGGATGTGTTTGCAAGTTAATTTCCAAATAACGTACACAAATATGACGTAGCTTTTTGGAGTTAATTCTGCATTCCTTTATTTAGGCTGAATACAAATTCCTGCCAAACTTATTCTTTACAATAAATTAAATATTTAGTACATGCTCCAATATTTCAACGTGATAAAAATTAAATGTAAGCTATTGCTATTTATAAGCAGTAAATATTTATATTTTGAATTTTTAAGCATTTTTAGCTTCTACTGAAAATATATTCATAAAAGCGAAAAAAAATCATGAAAAAAGTAACAGATCATGTTTCAAAAGAGTAGAGGCGCATATATTATAAAAAAGTATTTAAAAAACGTATTCCTAATTTTTATTTTTGTATATAGGATTTTAAGAAAGTGGAGCATCTATCCCATTAGGGCATCTATACCGGTTTTACCCTATAGCCTTCCTTCATACATAGACTATTTAACACAAAATAAATTTGCAAATCGAATCAGTAGTGCCTGAAATTCGATTTGATTCTCAGTACAATCTGTAAAATAGTAATCAGTAATAAATTATTTGAGGAAGTCAGTCGTGGCCCAGGGGCACAAAGTGTGACTGTAAAACCGTCTGTTTGTGGGTTCAATCTCCACTCGAGGAAATGAAACATTTACTTAAATTTATATTTCCATTTTTCCACTCTGGTGTCTAGGCAAAGCGCGTTGTTGAGTTCTGCCACTCAACACGTAATGCTTCCATGCTATCCATGCACGTAATGCTTGCATGCTGCTAATTCGGCAGAAAGTGGGGAACGGAGTGTCTTAACACTAGGTTTCCTCTGCCTACCCTGCTGTGTGCGAGATACAGCGTGAAGATGACTTTATCGGATATTATTGGATTACGGAAACTGCCTGGAGCACCAGGATGAAAACCAAAGATGATCCAACTACCAACAATTGGGCGAACGGACATACTGTATACAGCTGCTAAAAATAATATTTTTCATTGTAATATGGAAAACTATTACATTAAGACTGACAAAAGTAGGGAAACAAAAGGAGTATCCTACAGTACTCTGTCCTTAAGATAATAAAAATTAGATAACTTGTAATCGTAGTGGATTTTTCATTGAAATTTGTAAAATGATCATTAACGAAAAGTCATTCGACGATGTGACTGGTATTTTATTCTAATTTTCATCTTCAAGCACTCCTGTCCTGCATTCAAGCAGGGTACGCATAAGAAACCTTGAACGCTTCGTTCTCCATTTTCTGCCAAATTTTTGCGAAACATTTCATTTTCGACTGACATTGTATGTCGAGTAGTAGCATATCTCAACGTTGCCCTTTATCTAGATACTAGAAAATGAAAATTATTCATTTCTCCGAATAAAATTTAAACCACGATCGTTACGTTTATAGTCAGACCTGTGTAGATGCGCCACGACGGCTTCGAGTAATTAAATTATTTTAATTAATTGATCAAAGACTATATATTTTATTGAAAGCTTATTTGTAAATGTTCTACATTTGAACTCTTATCAAATCTGTCTTATGTTTTAAAAAAATAAATAGAGAAACTTATTCATCGATGACAATCGTAGCAATTATATTTTATTTTTATACAAAAATTTCACATTTCATTTAAAAATCCCACAACACAACTATATTAAATTGGAAAGGACTACTAACTATTGTGTTGAAAAAAATAACACATCTGTATAATGAATCAGAAATGTATTCATCAGTTTTGGAATATCTCGCAACACAAATTATCGGGGCTGTGGTCGTGTTCAGTCAGATGCTGATTGTTCCAAAATGAAATTGCAATAGCTGTATATTAATCCAGATAATTCCTAAAAGTTATTTTATCTAACTGTGAATATAGAGCTTATGAGCTTACCAGCTGGCCTGAATTAACGTAGCATACAGTCTATGCTAAAAGCTAGTAGGTATATACTTATATAGTAGTTTTTCGTTCAACTTATCGTTAAAGCAGATTAGACAGAGTTCAACTAGTAAGGAAATACTCCGTTTATTTAGGCAATGTGCTTGGAACTCAAAGCGGGTCTTAAAAACGAATATTCTTACCGTACCACAAATACAGCTTAGACAGGAAAGCCCATTTTTTTTCGATATTTTAGTAGCACTTTGACATTATGCCTACTGTATACTTTGATATTGAGGCCAGTCGTGGCGCAGGGACACAAAGTGTGAGTGTAAAACCGACTGGTTGTGGATTCGATCCTCATTCGAGGAGATGAAATATTTGCTTAAATTTATATTTTCATTTCTTCGCTCTAGTGTCGAGGAAAAATGCGGCGTTAAGTTCTGCCTGCGTTAAGACTTCGACAGATAGTGGAGAACAGAGTGTCTAAACACTAGGTTCCCTCTGCCTAGCCTGCAGTGTGCAGGATACAGCGTGAATTATTTGATTTACTTTTTATATTAAATAACGAACTGACAATATATACATGAAGCGTGGAGCTCCGATGGACACGGTAGTGGAGAAGCAATCAGAGTGTATTTCATTCTAAGTCAGATAAACATTTATACTATGTTATAACACATGTACACTTTATGTATATATTTATTATGTATATATTAAAAACGTAATGTAATCTACATATTAAATAAAATATTTTTATTAATTCTACCCATTTGATTCGTGTGAATAAGTTCTTATTAATAGTATGTTTTTTTATAAATAAAGTACAAATAATCAACATCAAGTTTAACATTAACGTTTATAATTACAAATCAAAGAAATATTAAAATATTATTAATAATAAAAATTATTACCTAAAATATGTCCCCTTTTAATATTAGCTTATTAATAATTTCATTATTCAGTGGTTACTTTTAATCAAGATTCAATTTCATTTTGATAGTCTTACGGGGGAATATTTATTCAAATGAGAGCTTTTAAACTCAAAGAGATAAACGAAGATGAAGATATCAACCCTAAGGAATGAATCAAACCGTGTAATAAAGAATTATTAAAGGTCTACAATAACGTATACTTAAATTATAAAGTACCCCATTTATTAAAAAGGTTCAACCAGTTTAATATTTTACGTCATGTTTATAACAAAGTGTATATTTTACAGGTGTTGCCGATTTATTTCTTAGAACAATGGTCATGGTTTTTATTTCATAGAAAGTATTGATAGCGTGAAATAGCTTCATAACTTATGTCGCATAGAACCGTATTATTATTATTATTAAGCAGAGAGAATCAAGTATAGACACTCTGTTCTTGTTTTCTGTCCAAATTCGTGGCATAGTGTTTTCTATGAAAATATTTCATTCCCATGAGTAAATTAAGCCCACAAGAATCCTATCCAGTTCATACCGTAACAGTCAGATGCTGCCTTCATGCCCTCTGTACACACAGTAACTGCACCAAATATATTTTTGAAAAATTAAAATAGATAATTAAATATAATAATCAATATATTGATAATTAAGAATTATAGAGGCCACTCGTGGCGCAGCGGCACAAAGTGTGACTGTAAAACCGACTGGTTGTGGGTTCGATCCCCACTCGAGGAGATGAAATATTTACTTAAATTTATATTTCCATTTCTTCGCTCTGGTGTCGTTGAGCATAGCGCGGCGTTGAGTTCTGCCACTTAACACGCAATGCCTCCAGAATTCGGCAGAAAGTGGGGAACGGATTGTCTTACACTAGGTTACGTGAACTGATTTATTTTATTTATTTATTTTAAGAATTATAGATTTAATTATAGATCAGATCAGTTTCAAATTCAGTTTTTTTTCAAATTGACATACATAGCTGCCTTACCCACAAAATATTAGGTAATATAATATTACTCATAATTTTTTCTGTTTCGATAATATTTAATTTCCCTTTAACGAACCCAGCATACAATGTTTTAATGAAAAAATAAAAAAGTAATTTCTTTCTTAGCTTTATTGATCTCTCAATATGTAGTTGTTATATACAAATATACTATATTTAAATTCTCAATAAAAACAATAATTGACTTCGTAGTTACACCATAGAACAATTATACAATAAAAATAACTTACAGAATAAAAAATCTGAATACATTTCTAATATTATATAATATTATGATCAAAAGCGGTATATTAATTAATGACTGGGTATAATTTAAAAGGCCGAATTTCGAGGCTGTCGTGGCGAAGGGCCACAAGAATGTGACTGTAACGCGACGGTTGTGGGTTTCATCCCCACTCGAAGGAATGATTTATAATTTATAAATATTTTCGTTCCTTCGCTCTGGCACCAAGGCAAAGTATCCGGCGTTGAGTTCCGCCACTCTACACGCAATGCCTCGAAAAATTCGACGAAAATTGGAGAACGGAGTATCTTAACACTAGGTTTTCTTTACCTATCGTGTTATGTTCCTGATACAGCCTGAAGCTGATTTATTTATTTATTTATAATATGAGAGCAGGTAATCAAAGCCGAACAAAAAAGCAATCGACATAAATCTATACTAATGATTGGAATATCATCAATGATATAATAAAACCACTTGATCGAGCTGCATGTTAATTAAAATATGAGATAAGTAAGCCTAGGCTTATTAAAATTGAATCGATATCAACTGAGAAACGAATAGGGGCAACGTGGCCGGCAGCCACTGTTGGTCGGAGCATCGCTATATAGCTTGATGTGGGTTTAGTAATGAATAACATGTGAAATCTATTATTATCAGAAGAAAATTTATACTAGCCGTGAAGCATCTGACTGTTAATGTGATGGTTGTGAGTTCGATTCCCACTCGGGGGAATGCATTATTTAATGTCACGAATCTAGTAAAAGGGCAAAGCGCAGCGTTGAAATTCGCCATTCAACACGCAACGTCTCGAAAATTATCAAAACGTGAGCAACGGAGTGTCTTTTTACCAGATTCCCTCTTCCTATTATATGCTGTAAACAACGGAAAGCTAGAAAAAAATATCATGAATAGTGATAATAGAAAATTCCAATTTATGCTAACCGCAAAAAGGATACCCCAAATTTTACATATATTTTTATATTTTATTACGCAAAATATAGAATTGCACCATGAAAATCGGTATTTTAATACAACTGCAATACAAATGGACAACTTTCGATTAACCTAGTAATTAAACGAGATAAAAAGGATATAGAGCTATTAATACATATGAATTAATTGGAGTCTATTTGCGAGGAGTACTAAATCCGATAAAATTTTCTGGTTTGGAATATTACATTGATTATTGTATTACTTGAGGCCGGTCGTGGCGCAGCGGCACGAGGTGTGACTGTAAAACCGACTGGTTGTGGGTTCGATCCCCACTCGAGGAGATGAAATATTTACTTAAATTTATATTTCCATTTCTTCGCTCTGGTGTCGAGGTTAAGCGCGGCGTTGAGTTCTGCCACTCAACACGCAATGCCGCCAGAATTCGGCAGAAAGTGGAGAACGGGAGTGTCTTAACACTGGGTTCCCTCTGCCTACCCTGCTGTGAGCGGGATACAGCGTGAAGCTGATTTTATTTTATTACTATAAAACACATATCAATGTAAAATACAATTTAATTCGACAGTTATTTAACTACTTATCCTTATTTCAAAAGATAAAGTCGATAAGTCCCTAACCGCCCTACCGTCCAATTAGGTCAAGAATTTACTTCAGTTATTTAATCATTTATATTATAACTGAAGTAAATATTTAGATTTCACTTCTAGAAAATATAGAGGTAAAACATTAACCAACGGAGTACGGAGGCACCAGTATTTCATGAATATTCGTGGTTCATACTCACAGTAAAATACGCGTGTTTAGAATATGTAATGCGCTTGACACTTGTTTTGTTACATTTCTTTTGATTTAATTCTTTTAGATTACCCGCAAATGTTGTTGCAAAGGTCTATCACCCTCTGTTGATTTGAATGTAGTTTAATTTATTTAAAGATTTTCCGAAATTTGTATTTTTTTTTTCTTTTTTTTTCAGTTTCACGCTGTTCGCACGTTCCGCACATAGTATGGTTTGCAGAGGGAACCTGGGAACCTCGTGCTAAGATTTCCCATTAAGATACTTATGTTACCCACTTTTGCGGAATTCTAGAAGCAATGTGTATCGAGTGGCGGAACTCAACGCCTTACTTCTCCTCGACACCAGGGGGATGAAATGAAAATATTAAATATTTCATTTACTCATGGCCTCTTTGTATATTCAAAAACATAATTGTTTTTTGTAAATTGTATACCAGAAGCCAGCCATGTCTCACTAAAATATTTAAAAAAAAATCATATAGCAAAAAGATAAATTAAAGTATAAAAATATGTTTATAATTGAAAGAATTTATAAAAAGGAAAGATTACAATAAGAAGATTTATAAATAAATTGTAAATAAAAAAATAAATAAATCAGCTTCACGCTGTATCCCGCACAAAGCAGAGTAGGCAGAGGGAACCTAATGTTAAGACAATCTATTCCCCACTTTTCTGCCAAATTCTGGATGTATTGCGTGTTGAGTGGCAGAACTCAACACCGCGCTTTTTCTCGACACCAGAGCGAAGAAATGGAAATATAAATTTAAGTAAATATTTGATCTCCTCGAGTGGGGATCGAACCCTCAACCAGTCTGTTTTACAGTCACACTGCGTGCCGCTGCGCTACGACTGGCCTCACTTATAAACCTTACTTATAAATAAATTGTAAATAATTGTTGCTTATCTTTTACACGATTAGCTAAAACTATGCGTAATATCATCTCAATTTACTACGTCAATATAAGATTAGAACAAGTAAGTGTACAAGTTGTTGCACCGAACTTTGCCGGGAGACCTGAAAAGTTGTAGAAGCGGTAAAAACTCGTTACGCCAAATCGGCCACTAAAACTCGCGAAGCGAAAATTCTATCCAAGTTCAATTTACTTTTATTGTCCTTACTCTTCCTATCCTTAGAAGGGAAACTTTTTTCTTACGTTTTACAGACACTCTAAACACATTATTTATACTAATTCTTAGAACGCAACGTTGGAATTTTACGTTTGAATTTGCCTTCTTTTAATATATCAAAGAGAAACGGCAGGAATCCGTTGTGATTGGATTCCATCTTTGTTTTTTATTTTAATGTCTTTTGCTCATAATTTGGAAATGATGAAATATACTGGTACTTAGAAACAAAATACATTTTTATTCCATCCACTAATAACATGGTTGGCTAGCTAAAAACAATATTTATATTTCAAGTTATATTAAGATCACTTAGAGCAACAAAATTATGCTTTAAAATATTTAAGGAGATAGAACTTAAATTTATTTGAAGTTAACATAATAAAATTTATTAAATCAAAAATTTAATCAGCTTCATGCTGTATTCCGCACACAGTAGGGTAGGCAGAGGGAACCTTGTATTATGACACTTCGTTCCCCACTTTCCGCCGAATTCTGGAGGCATTGCGTGTTGAGTGGCAGAACTTAACGCCGCGCTTTGCCTCGACACGAGAGCGAAGAAATGGAAATATAAATTTAAGTAAATATTTCATCTCCTCGAGTGGTGATCGAACCCACAAGCAGTCGGTTGTACAGTCACACTTTGTGCCCCTGTGGCACGACTGGCCTCTAATAAAATTATTAACTCTAAAATTATTAAATAAAATTTATGAACTCTATAATGTTTATGTAAAATGGACCGAGTACATTTTATGTACTCATGACTCGCAAGCAATACGGGCAGTACCCATAATGAACATTAATAAAACTTATGCATGGAAAATGTCATTAATTAGAGAAATGACTTTTCCAGGTCATGTTTTACCAGTATTAATCATCTTGTGATCGACAGCCATTGATTACAGATTAAACATGCATTTGATAATAGACTAATAGTTCATTTGCGTGCTAACTCGATATTCGTTTTATTTTTTAATAACGTTCGTTATGTCCAGTGTTATAGAACAAATTACTTTTATCTTTATTGACTTTGGTTGGTCCGTATTAATATTAATATATTTTGATATGACACAATATATAAGGTCATTTATTATTTCAACATTAATTATTAGGTAATTAAGGAAATTAAATCTATTGAATATGAAAATATTAATAGATTATAATTTTCAAAAAATTATGTATTTAAAAGGCCGTCGTGGCGCACAGGCAACAGCGTGCGACTGTAAATACGATGGTAGCGCATTCGATTCCCACTCGGGAGTATGAAATATATAATATTTTCATGCCTCTGCTCTGGTAATAAGGCAAAACGCGGCACGCAATTCAGCGAAAAGTGGGAAACGAAACCGTCTTAATAAGAACGGAGTGTCATAACATTAGGTTCCTAGGTTCCTTCTGCCTTTTCTGCTACTTGCGACATTTTCATGCCTCTTTTTTCACTCTGGTAATAAGGCAAAACGCCGCTATGAGTTCCGCTACTTAACACGCAATTCAGCGAAAAGTGGCGAACGAAACTGTCTTAATAAGAACGGAGTGTCATAACATTAGGTTCCTAGGTTCCTTCTGCCTACTCTGCTACTTGCGAGATACATCATTAAGCTAAAAAAAATGTATCTAAAATTAATAATAAATGTAGATATGTCATATAAATTTAACTTTGTAGCTTTAATGTTACAAGCAAGGTCTCGACCTTGATTTAAGTGAGCGCTGCGAGCGTTCTATGTAGATCAGCAGCTGGAAAGATGCTGTCGATCTCAAAATTACTAACACGCCACTTCTTTATGCACACACCACTCGTAGACTCTTAGTTTTACATAATGCCAACTATATTCAAAGTGCATGTGACTAAAAGTTCACAGTCAAAGAGAACCGTTTGACCCGTACTTTACCAGTCTACCTGTCCTAGAGAACTTAAGTAAATTATAAAAATGCTTAGTAAATCTCCCCTCATCCCATTAAAGTTACTCATCCGTAAAAATCAAAAATTAAACACAATGTCCCTTTTATAAAATGAGAAAACTCATTTTCTGAAAACATGCTTAGGGTCCGCTTCGTAAAGAAACAATATCAAAGTTTATTATTCATCATTTTTATATCGCGCTGAAATCTGAAAAGGGATTTTCATAAAGCACAATATCTTGCGGTA